>JABXWE010014371.1:0-34905 GCA_014611495.1 Limonius californicus
CACACAAAATTTTGTGAAGAAATATCAAGTCGTTCAAAAGATAGTAGGGGGGGGGGTATTTTACGACCGCACTGTGTATATATATATATATATACGAGAGTATATACTCGTATATATTCCGGTTTCCTACGGCTGTCGGCGCCTCTCCGTTCCCATTCTCCATGCCTCTCTGTTCAGGGCCATTTCTTAATTCAAATTTCTTGCCATCATTGCACCCTCTACTCCTCTCCAATTTAGTCTTGGCCTACCTCTTTTCATTCTTTCTGGTGGTACCCATGTTAGCGCTCTTTTTGGCCATCTATGGTCCATCATTCTGTTTACACGGCCAAACCGTACTAATCGCTTCCTTTCTATTCCTTCTGCTATTGTCTTTTCCATTTCCTTCATTCTTTTGGTATCGTCATTTCGAATTCTTTCTGTTACAAAAATGTAAGTATAATGTAGCAGTTTCTATAGAGCACCCTGTAGAATCATAAATATAAAAAAAGTATTAGTGGCTCTACATAACTCTGCTTAACCAAGCATTTAAATATTTTAAGTAGTATAATGTGATCATCCATTCTCGTTCGATTGGATCGCCCTGTATCTAAAGATATTTTGACTCACACCAAAAAAAGGTGGACACCCTTGTTAAAAATAATTAAAAATTAACGTTGCTACTTGTTATTGGCAAATTTTGTAGTTGAAGCCAATGTGTACGCATAATTTAATCAATTCCGCTTTGCAAGTTATTAAGCTTTCCCCAATTAATTTGGTAACACCCTATAGAGTTAGTAACAGGGCCAAAGTAACTGAGATATGAAAAATAATTTATAAATCCGTTTTAATTAAAATCTTGAGACAGGTCAAGAGTTCTCATACATAAACAACATACATAATAAGTTATATTTTTCACTTATCATCCGAATTCATTCATAAGAGTTATCTTAAAATTGAAATAGTTTAAAACAGTTAATTTCTAATATATTGCTTGCAGCAAGATCGGGCAAAATTCAAAGGTCATGAGTTGAATCTTTCAGGAATTTCTGATATTTCCAGGAAGTTAGCTTTAATATAATATAAATTTAATAATAATTAAAAGTTATTCTTGGCAAGGCTTCGTATATTTTTATTGTGGTCTAAAATGTTTCATAAAATAGATTTAGCTTGTGTGGAATACGAATATATTAAATTCATTGCAGTACTTGGTAAAATATTTTCGGTATTAACTTTTAAAAAGAAACTTGAATATTTCAGCAATTCTAAAATGAAAGAAATTCCGGCGATTCTAAAACGTACTTTAATGAAAGAAAATTCAGCGATTCCAAAACATCCATGCGCGAGAGTTTCTTGCATTTAATTCCAGAATTACAGCAATAAATTTAGTTTATTAAAAACTTACAGAGCGAAAATAAGCGGCACTATATGATATATGAGATTAAGTTAAAATTTTTATCAAATTAATTCAATTTTAAATGGAAACTAAAATATTTTATGAGGCATAAAATATTAAAACATTCTAGAGTTGTTTTGTCTAAACAATCATAAAATTCTACACATTGCATGAAGGTTAAATAGTTCAAGTAATCACGCTCTATAAAAAAGACATTATATATTAACTTTCCGGGCAGTTCGTCTAATTTTAATTTAACAGATGCAGTTCTTGTAATCGTTTCAGGAATAAAAATATTTCAGTTTGCACAGCCACTACAAGCAAAATTGTACATTTTATGGATATTGAACCACACGGGAACAGACGGGACAGTTTCGTTTGTTGTGTTACCTATGTAACTATTACCACCTGCTGTAATCACAGGTGTTGAATATTTATTTAGGACCCATGGAGTAAATTTAACTACACCGTCAACAGCATAAAATTCTGTTAAAATTAATTTCAGAAAGAAATTCCTATACTTATTTATAGGGACGGAGATTTAATAAGGAAGTTTAGAAAGAAGATCACCTTTTAAATAAAAAACTAAGAGATACCATATGTAAGTACACGATTAATGCAATTTCTATGCGACTTATACACATATTTTTCTTTAAAAATGTAGTTTTCTTATGCTGAACATTACCATAGAGGTTAAAATTCGGAGGACCTCTACTGTCGAATAGTTTAACCTTATTATCTTTTCTGCTATTACAGCAATATTATTAAATTTACGATTAAAAGAGACTCAATTTGAAGACGATAAACAGCGAAGAAAATCTGTTTTCTCTATTTTCAGAAAAAATTCTATACAGGGTTTCCCATGTTCACTGAACAATAGGCAAAATGCATGTGAAGTTGTATTTTTCATGTTTTATGTCCCTAGGATATTTTAACTAAAAATGCGAAAAGTAGTATTGTTGTAGTGGTTTGGCCAAGAAAAAAAACAACTATTGTCTTTAAAATTAACGGGTTCTTAAAGAGGCCCAAAATAAGCTAAAATTGGCACTTCTTATTTTCATGATAGCTACGTTAATAGACCTTTCAACATGCGATTTTTTTGCTTATAGATAACGTATCTCAAATTGAAATACAGCTAAATATATCGAAAAAATCATGAGAGGTGGCAAAAACTGCCAAACGCAGTGCAAAATTACGATAAAATCAACCTACGTGTATACTATACGACGATAGTTCAATCAATCAGTTATTGTCCCTAACATAAAACGCATTGATCGACAAATTACTATTTTTTTCCTAGAAACGTCAGTTGTTCACATTAATATAAGTTGCAGATGCCTTCTGGTTCATAAAAGTTATACATTTAATATTACTGCGTTACTGGTGATTTTGTTGAGATGAAAAGATTCGAGACAAGGGCTGTGATAAAATACCTTTTTAAGAAGGGTTTATCACAGCAGAAAATGTATAATGGCATGTTCCGAGTCCCCGAGCATAACAAATAGTTAAGAATTGATGAATGCACCAGGTGCTGGACCAGCAAGAAAATATTGATTTGGTCCATGATATGGTACGGAGTAATCGGAGAATTACGGTCAAATATATTGCTGGGACATGTGGCTTTTCTGCTGCAAACGTTGAGAAAATTTTGCATGAGTAATTGAGTCTGAAAAAAGTCGTGCACGACAGATTCCAAAAATGTTGTCACCTGATCATAAACGGGACAGGTTTCTGCCTGCTGTGAGCTATTTGAGATAAATAGAAACGGATTTGAATGGATTTTTAGAAAGATAACTATAGATGAAACATGGATTCACTTGATCACTTTGATCCACAGTCAAAACGGCCGAGTATGGAATGGCGGCATCGTGGTTCCCCGGCCCGGAAAGATAATGGGAACAGTGTATTGAGATTCTGAGGAAGTTCTTTTTATTGACTATTTACCACTTGGTCACACAATAATGCGAGACTATTACGCAAAACTTATGGCTGCTATCCACAATGCTGGATTTGAAATTTTGGACAACCTCCATATTCGTCAGATTTGGCCCCCAGTGACTATCACTTGTTCCCCAAAATAAAAGAACATCTTCGGGGAGCTCATTTTTCGGACGATGGAGAGGTGATGGCTGCTGTGAATAAATGGTTTTCAGTGCAGGACAAAGAGTTTTTTCCTAAAGGCGAGCTATGCATCATCGTTATATTGAGTGTGTTAAATTTTTAGGGGACTATCTTGAGAAATAAAGTTGTTTCAAATGTCTAAGTCATTTGTTCTTGTATCAGGGACAATAACTAATGAACCACCCTTGTATGTAAATTTAATTTTCTGCATATTCTCATCTTCTTACAGACAATTATGCACACAACGCCAATGTCAAGATTGATTTAATTCTCTTAAAATCAGAAGACCGCCAAGAGTCTGCAAGAAATTTGTTTTAAGTTACACTATACGCATTGTCGTTTATATTGGCCGCAGTTCCCTTTCCAGCGTTCATGTAGACCGCATTCAGTCACAGAAAAGACAGGGAAAAGAATATAATGGTTGGCCGATATAAAATGTTACATCTAATTTGAAATAGTCCGGTCAGTTTATGATTTCCTTAATCAAAATCTTGAAAAAGGCATTTCTGGACGTTCTAGAATAAGATATAGGAATGGTATTACCTATCTAGGGTTTTTGTAGTGTGATGGAGAAGGTCATTGTCTTGTAACGTGTAAGTTATGATTTTAAATGCAGCTTAGAGCAATTACTTCTTTAATTTTTGCTATTTATTTAATTTTCACGTCAGTATCAGAATTTCAGAATTGTAAAAGTTTTATTAGTATTAGTATTAATTCAGTTGTCCTAAAATTCTACTATTTCATTACCTCAAGCATTGAACATTCAATATAGTCTAATAAAAGTACTTGTGATTGTAGAACTGGTAGAACAACAAACTGAATAGTAACAAAATTAAAACAACAATACATACTGAAACTCCGACAGGTAAACGTTTTTAATATTAAAACAAAAATTATTTCCTTTTTGACTAAACGTCACTAATAATAGTTAACAGCAATAGCATAGCAACGTGTTCTGGATGCATAACAGTCGGTATAATAGAATTTGCTACCCTTGTTGCCTATACTTTAGTAAATGTGAGAAACAATATATAAACCATTTCACGGCAATCTTCGACATACTGTTGTAATGATGTTGCTAAGAACAACAACATACTAGACGAGAATTCAGATTCTGGTTTTTAGGCAAGATAAGAATAAGCTATTTCAGAGAAAACGAGAGTGCTTCCTGTAGATAATAACTACATAGCTTTGGAAAACTTATTTTTTACTTTTTATCACAATATCAACGTGTCTACATCTAAGAATTACCGTATTCAAATTTAATTTTTATTAAATATTATACATGGTGTTCCGAAACGAAACAACTACAACTTATTCCTTCAAATACAACATAAAGAAACATATTAATTTTCAACATGTATCAATACCAAAATTATGGTTAAAAATAATCTAAGTTAGTTATTATTATTATCCTTGACTGACTAGATAGCATGAGGATGGCAAGGGATTTCACTTCTTAGAAGGAAACGCAAACAGTGAACAAACTAGGAGCGTCTACTACCTGCTTTGAAAACATTTACTAATATAACCAGTGTGATATAACATAAGTATTAAAATTTTACTTGTACTTTGACACCGTTCAATCAATCAAATCTAATCTTGCTGTTGACATCACTTTTGTATGATTACACAATTTAGTGCAGCGTATTCTCAATGTGGAAGAAATGTTTTGATGCAGAATAGCAGCCATATCGTCCACTGATTACAATATAATCAATCTTTGAAAAGCAATTTTTGAAGCAAAATGCTATGTAAAGCTCAATTACGATTTTCTGATATTCATTCACCTACTATGGTCATTAAAGACGTTCAGCTATGTTAAGGAAAAATCTTTTATATATTTTCTTAAACAATAATGATTTCAGAAAGTATTACATGTATCACTAAAAGGAAATCAGCGTTATAACGTATTCCGTAACGAACTAGTAAATTCTAAACTTTTCTTGCAAAATCTACCAAACACAACCCCAAAAAGCAAAAATGGTTGATATATGGGCCTAAAAATAGAATATTCCTTTAGAACGAGGAACGCGTGGCAATCATAGTTTAATTTTTTAAATGTTATGCCATTTGTGTTGTTGTTAATTTGTTGATGTTATTTTCACACGATGCTCTACTTTTACTACCTAAATTAGTATTTTAGGAAATTGTAAATCTTACCAAGAAATTGACAAACAATGGTCAGCGTTGGAAGATGGAATCTTATTTATATAAAAATGTCATGTCTTGCATACTGCTAGTAATACCCTACGCCAAATTCAGACTTGGTACCGGTGACCATTGAATAATAACTGTAAAATGAAAGCTATTAGACTTTTGGATCACCCTATGTAGTACTTTATTCTCTTGAAAATAATAAATATACATTTGTGCTCATATTTATGGATTTTTAAAGATTGTAATAACATAGATGTGCTAAAATTGTTAGATGTTTTATAAAGTGGGTTGATATGTATACAGATTAACACATGAATAAATCATACAGGTGAGTTGAAGTTAATACTGTTGACACTAGCACTTTAATGTTTTATAAACTTTCATAAATAACATAGGTTGTATTTGTTTCAGTGTACTATTCATTATTTCGGATGGAAGCCGAGAATTCTCGATTTTTGTCAAAACGAGACGAGACGAGAAATTCCATATTTTAACCGAGAGGAGATAGGACTAAATTGTTGTCCGTACAATAGATTGGTAGACGTCGCGTCGTTCCGGATTCAGAGTTACGGACATTCCGGTATTAGGTTCTAGATCTAGAACGAAGAGTAATTCTGAAGTTGTACAGAATATAAACATATCCGAAATCTCCACATTACCGAGACACGTCAGTAAGATATATTGAAACAATTTTAGTTTTTAAACTGGCGCATAATATACCTACTTGGCGATACTATACAACAAAATAAATAGAAACGTTTACGCAAAAAATTCTATAGAAGGTTCATTTCAAATAAGATCAGTATCCAAATAATTTTACTAAAGATAAATATTTCCTTAGTTTCCGAATAATATTTAACTAGTTTTACTTTAACTTGCTTATACATTTTAGCTAGGCTTTATGTTGAATTTTCGGGTAAATATGTTACTTTACGATATATTCCATTGTGGATATAGTTACCTATTACTGAATATATTGTGTAGTACTTGTGCAAATTCAGAAGAAGATAATAGATGATTACTAAATTAATTAAATTAAGAAAAACTCGACCCATAAATCATCGCTACATTTTCTAATATTCTTATGTACATACTTTTTTTAATTTTTCCATATATTTTCTCCCTTATAAACTGAGTTCACGCCTAGGTTGAAAACAATCGGGAGATTCACATGTAATTGAAGAAATGAAACGGATCGAAAGACCTAATACACATCTGCTGGCTTAATTAATTAAATACACCGCAAGCAATCTAAGTAATTAACACGGAATTACTAATAGTGCCACCATGAGTAGGTGTACTATCGCCGAAAAACAATCGATATCATGTATTTTGCGCCTTATGTTGCTTTATTATGGTCTTAACAAAACATTTATTGTATTGTCTAAAGAATTTCGATCTCAAAAGTACTGTTCCCGTTTTCATATTTGCTGAGTAACCCCCACAGACAAGTTGAAGTACTTGTCGCGTCGTTTTGACAGTGAATATTTAGTTTCGGATTTCTGAAACTCCCACAATTGTAGTCTAACTAGCATAAGCATAAACATAAGCAATGAATTTAGAATGTTGGTAGATTTACAATTTCACAAATGTAGTACGACTAATAAATACTTAAATTTGGTTAACTTACAATTACATATCTATAGCCTCAAGAAATGCCCACCCTTACTAGACTTATAATTAGATTATTATAATCCCATTCGCATAATCAATAACTAACAAATTATATTAAGCATACAATTCCAGAATTGTAGCGTCAATATTCTAACCATTAAATACTAAAGTTTACTTGATGGCAGTATAACCAATCATTTCGTAATTAGGTAAATTTACAAGTCTGCAAGTAATGTATCTCAAGCAGTGAATCAATTACTACTGACTTACTAGACTTAAAATTCTGCAATTATTGTAGATTCGACAACTACAATCAATAACTTCTCAATTTTAGTAAGTTATAATTTTGCAGTTGTGATTTGTAATTTCGACAGTATACCGAATTACTTCTCAATTTTAGTAGACTTACAATTCTGCAATAAGTGTAATATCAACAGTATAACCAATTACTTCTAAATCTGGGTAGACTTACAAATCCGTAGTTACTGTAATCTCAACAGTATAACCAATTACTTCTCGATATTACTAGACTTAAAATTCTGCAATTAAGGTAATCTCGACAGTACAATCAATTACTTCTCAATTTCACTAAACTGTAAGTCTGTAATTATTGAAATTTCGATAGTACACCCAAATATTTCTAAACATTAGTAGACTTACAATTCTGTATTTATTGTAATCTTGACAGTGTAATAAATTACTACTCAATTCTGGTGGACTTACAATTCTGCAATTATTGTAATCTCGACAGTACAATCAATAACTTATCATTTTTAGCAAATGTATAATTCTGCAGTTATTGTAATTTCGGCAGTATAACGAATTACTGCCAATTTTAGTAGATTTACAATTCTGCATTAAGTGTAATATCGACAGTATAACCAATTACTCTTAAATCTTGGAAGACTTACAAATCAGTAGCTACTGTAATCTCGACAGCATAATCACTTACTTCTCAATTTCACTCAACTGTAAGTCTGTAATTATTGTAATTTCGACAGTACACCCAAATACTTCTACGTATTAGTAGACTTACAATTCTGTATTTATTGTAATCTTGACAGTGTATTGTGTAATGAATTACTTCTCAATTTTGGTAGACTTACAAATTTGCAATTATTATAATCTCGACTAGTAAATTTATAATTCTGCAGCTATTGTAATTTCGACAGTATAATGAATTACTTCTCAATTTTAGTAGACTTACAATTCTTCAATAAGTATAATCTCGACAGTATAACCAATTACTTCTAAATTTTGGTATACTTAGAAATCCGTAGTTACTATAATCTCGACAGTATAAGCAATTGCTTCTCAATTTCACTAAACTGACAATTCTGCAATTATTACAATTTCGATAGTACACCCAAATACTTCATCAATTTTAGTAGCCTTATAATTCTGCAATAACTGTAATTTCGACAGTATAACCAATACTTCTAAATTTTGGTAGACTTAGAAATCCGTAGTTACTATAATCTCGACAGTATAATCAATGGTTCTCAATTTCACTAAACAGACAATTCTGCAATTATTACAATTTCGACAGTACACCCAAATACTTCATCAATTTTAGTAGCCTTACAATTCTGCAATAAGTGTAATCTCGACAGCATAACCAATACTTCTAAATTTTGGTAGACTTACAAATCCGTAGTTACTATAATCTAGTTCTAGACAGTATAATCAATTGCTTCTCAATTTCATTAAACTGATAATTCTGCAATTATTACAATTTCGACAGTACGCCCAAATACTTCCTCAATATTAATAGACTTACAATTTTGCAATTACTGTAATGTTGACAGTACAAAAAATAACTTCTAATTATTAGTAGACACGTAATTTTAGTCTGTAACCTTGACAATGTAAACAGTTACAGCTCACTTTTAGTAGACTTACAATTCTACCACCGTATTCTAGATTATATAACCAATAATGACCAAGTTTCAATCACCGTAGACACTTAATCTATATAGACTCAGTAGCTGTAGTCTAGAGAGCATATACATAAATATTTAATTTTGGTAGAGTTACAATTTGGAAATTGTGATCTCCATTATTGGCACCATAACCAATTATTTCTCAAACCTGGTAGAGTCGCATGCCTGTAATAGAGAGGTAGTCTCGATAGACAAATACTCTATGTATGTAGACTTGCTAGTAGTCTCAAGAGCATAAAGAGTATCTACTCAAGTTTCATAGAGTTGCAATTCGAGCGTTGTAGTGACAGTATAACCAATTTCGTCTTAACTTTAATAGAAATGCAATTCTGTCATTATATTCTCGACAAATATTCAATTTTGATAAAATGACAAGTGGATAATTGCAGTCTCAATAGCATAACCAATAATAACCAAATTTTCACAGACTCTCAATTCGTTTACAGACGTTTATTTACAATTTTCATAAAGTAACAGGGATGCAATTCAAAATTCTGCAAAGGTTTTGCTAGAAACCGTTATACTGCCCCAGACTTTAAAACTGCTACATCGAGATAGACCTGGGAGACCAGGAAATTTGATGAAATCCTGAACCAATAACGCACAGCTTTATTCGCAAACCTCCGTTATATTTCCTTTTAGCTAAGGAAACTTTGCGCTTTTTTGACCTTATAATACCGAGACAATATTCCCGCATATACGGATTTGAATAAGCTTATTAATCTTTTGTACCTATGTAGGTGTGCGCCCGAGGATGCTTATGCAGCGAAACCGGAAGTGGAGTGAAAATTTAATAAAGATAGAGGAGAGCAAACAAACACCTTATTAATTCATAATCCCAACCTTCCACGAAACGCCTTGTTGGTTTTATTAATTTTTGTGTTATCATTTGAAATTTGGATTTGCGGTTTTAATCCAACGTTTGACCTAATTATTTTTGGAATTAGATATATACACTGTCTTGCATAAAAACAAGGACCGCGCTTATTTCAAGTATTACGGCTTCGGTTATATGTATTACAGAAAGGCTGCGCTGTCTTGAACTTAGTGTAATCCATAATTTGAAAACAAGTTTGCTTAAGTACAATCAGCGTATTGCAAAAATTCTATTTCACAATTGAGTTGACTTTACTTTAGCAATCAGTATTGACAGTTTAATATTCAATGTGAAAACTCTAAAATTTCCAAATTATAAGATTTAGAGTTACCGTTTACATTAATTAAATGGCACAGAACTAAATTTATTTTTCTAGTTGGTTTTCATCTAGATATTTATTCGTTTGAGCCGACACCCCTTAAACAGTTTAAGTAGCAACAAATGGATTTGTTTTCCATGGTTAACATTTATCGAAAACATTGTTAATCAGTCTGTATACTTTGAGACATAGTGTAAGCAGTCTGGTAAAATAATTGTTTTAACCGAGTTTAAAACGAATCAACTCGAACTGAACCTAACTATCTGTTTGATTTAGGTAACGACATGTGATTTGATTTACACGTTTAACCTTTATAGGAAACGTTGCTGTTCAGTCTGTATGTTTTGAGATATTGCATACATAGTCCAGTAAGGAAATCGGTTACATCTAAGTTTAAAACGAAGGTGGCTTAAATAAGAGTCAAGTAATTTTATTAAAGAATAAACTGTCGGATTTAACTAACAGCAGAGCGATTTTTTTTCACATCTAATCCCTATAGCAAGTGCTGCTGATCAGCTTGTATATTTTGAAATATTATCTAAGTAGTCCGGTAAAGGATATGCTTACACCTGAGTCTAAGTGAATCTGACTTAAACAACAGTTGAGCAATTTTATTAAAAGTTAAACTGTCTGATTCAATTAGCGACACGCAATTTTCTCCATGGTTAACCTTTATCGGAAACGTTGTTAATCAGTCTGTATATTTTAAGTTATATTATAAGCAGTCTGGTAAAGGCAATGGTTACACCTGGCCAACTGAAGCTGACTTAAACAATAGTCGAATAATTTTATTAAAGGTTAAATGGTCGGATTCAAGTTACGACACGCAATTTTTCCAAGGTTAACCTTTATCGGAAACATTGTTAATCAGTCTGTATATTTTAAATTATATGATAAGCAGTCTGGTAAGGGCAATGGTTACAACTGAGTTTAAAAGGAGCAAGTCTAACTGAAGCTGACTTAAACAACAGCGGCGTAATTTTATTGAATCATAAACTGTCTGATTTAAGTAATGACACGCAATTTTTCCTCGGTTAACCTATATCGGAAACTTTGTAATCAGTCTGTATAATTCAAGTTATGGATACAACTAAGTTTAAAACGAGCAAGTCCAACTGAAGCTGGTCTAAACAACAGTCGAGTAATTTTATTAAAGGTTAACTGCCTGATTCAAATAACGGCACGCAGTCTTTCCACTGTTAACCTTTATCGGAAATGTTGTTAATCAGTCTGTATATTTAAAGTTATATTATAAGTAGTCTGGTAAGGGCAATGGATACAACTAAGTTTAAAATGAAGCAACTCCAAGTGAAGCTGGCCTAAACCTATCTGATTTAACTAACGACATGCGGCTTGTTTCTCTCAGCTAACTTTTATCGAAAACGTTGCTAATCAGTCTGTATATTTTAAGTTATATTATAAGCAGTCTGGTACGGGCTATGCTTACAACTCAGTTTAAAATGAAGCAAGTCCAACTAAAGCGGACTTAAGCAACAGCGTCCTAAGTTTATTAAAGCTTCAACTGTCTGATCTAAGGAACGACACACAATTTTTCCGCGGTTAACCTTTATCGGAAACGTTGTTAATCAGCCTGTATAAATCAAGTTATATTGTAAGCAGTGTGATAAGGGCAATGGATACAACTAAGTTTAAAAAGAGCAAGTCCAACTGAAGCTGACTTAAACAACAATCTAGTACTTTTATTAAAGCTTAAACTGTCTGATTTAGGTAACGACACGCAAATTTTCCGGGTTTTTTCAAGTTATATTGTAAGCAGTCTCGTAAGGGCAATGGATACAACTAAGTCTAAAATGAAGCAAGTCCAACTAAAGCTGACTTAAACTTATTTGATTTAACTAATGACATGCGGCTTGTTTTTACAGTTAACCTTTATCGGAAACGTTGTTAATCAGTCTGTATATTTTAAGTCATATTATAAGCAGTCTGGTAACAGCAATGGTTACAACTAAGTGTAAAACGAGTAAGTCCAACTAAAGCTGGCTTAAACAACAGTGACGTAAATGTATTGAAGCTTAAACTGTCTGATCTAAGTAACGACACAAAATTTTTACGCGGTTACTTTTATCGGAAATGTTAATCAGCCTGTATATATCAAGTTATATTGTACGTAGCCTGGTAAGGACAATGGATACGACTAAGTTTAAAATGAGCAACTCCAATTGAAACTGACTTAAACAACAATCGAGTAATTTTATTAAAGCGTAAGCTGTCTGATTTAGGTAACAACCCGCAATTTTTCCGCGGTTAACCTTTATCGGAAACTTTCTTAATCAGTCTGTATAGTTCGAGTTATATTGTAAGCAGTCTGGTAAGGGCAATGAATACAACTAAGTCTAAAATGAAGCAAGCCCAACTAAAGCTGACTTAAACCTATCTCATTTAACTAAAGACATGCGGTTTGTTTTTTACAGTTAACCTTTATCGGAAACGTTGCTAATCAGTCAGTATATTTTAAGTTATATTATAAGCAGTCTGGTAACAGCAATGGTTACAACTAAGTTTAAAACGAACAAGTCCAACTGAAGCTGACGTAAACAATAGTGGCGTAATTTTATTAAAGTTTAAACTGTCTGATTTAGCTAACTACACGCAATTTTTCCACAGTTAACCTCTATCGGAAACGTTGTTAATCGATCTGTATAATTCAAGTTATATTGTAAGCAGCCTGGTAAGGGCAATGGATACAACTAAGTTTAAAATGAAGGAAGTCCAACTGAAGCCGACTTAAACCTATCTGATGTAACTAACGACATGCGGTTTGTTTCTTACACTTAACTTTCATCGAAAACGTTGTTAATCAGTCTGTATATTTTAAGTTGTATTATAAGCAGTCAGGTAAGGGCAATAGTCACACCTGAGTTTAAAAGGAAGCAAGTCCAAGTGCAAAGCTGTTTCTTTTGCACGGTTAACCCTTATTGCAAATGTTGTTGATTAGCTGGCATGTTGAGATATTGTGTCCGATAACGGAAATGGATACAACTGATTCCAAAAACAAGTAAGCCCAACTAAAGCTGACTTAAATCTATCTGATAAAAGTAACAATTGCGGCTTGTTGTTTTACAGTTAATCTTTACCTGAAATGTTGTTCATCAGTTTGTATATTTTGAAATATTGAATTAACAGTACACCAAGAACATCAATATCTGAACCTCACGTTAACAATAGTTAAGTAATAAAATTAAAGGATAAACTGATTTAAAGTTGCTTGTTTTGCACGGCCAACCTCTTTCAGAAATGTTGTTCATCAGACTACATTTTGGAACATAACGTTCGTGTTGCAACTTAAGCAAGTTTAAGATTAAGACTAAGTGTAATCAAATGCACTTATCGGGGTAATAAAATTATGTTGTGTAATCTTACCTAAAACAGCCTGTAGAGTTGCGAAGAGGGCAAAAGCCAACAAAATTGAGTCTCGATTCATCATCGTTCGCTCCATCGTGTCGCTCTTGAAATCCGAAATCGCTTAAAAAACGTCCAAATTGAAACGAGTCGAGTTTAAAGAAATCAGTTTACAAGCGCGCACATCCGCACTCATAATTACGAAATAATTATCTAAACTGTTGGCGTTTATGTTAACATTTAATCATAGTGGTTTGTAAACTACACACGCCGAACAAATACACGCAACACACGCAATGCCAGTTTATACATTTCTATGTCCAGTGCTTTCTCGATTACGACTAAAAGCTCGTGTAACCAACACGATCATGTGAACAAGGCAGCTGTAAAAACTCTGTGTTGCTACTTTTCAGTGCTGCTTACTCTATCTAACGCTTGCTTTTTGCTTTGAATTAACGGAGGTAAAATGGATGATTAGGTTTTTGTTGTTTTTGTATTTTCGCGTGGGTTTGACGTGTAAATTAAACACAAATTTTTCTCTTCCGAACGTTTTTATTCTCGACACAATTGTACGTGCGTATTGTTTTACGGCAAATTTTTAAGCCTCGGGGAAACTTTTAGGATTTCCTTTTGAGCGAATTTTTCCTTGCAAAGTAAATTCCCAACCTTAGTTTTTCTCCAAAAGCTCTAATTTGTTCCAACAGATGACTCCTAACACTTCATGTTGCACACATCATATTTCATTATACTCTGTGTTTATTTTCTCGATTTAAATTCTGTTCATGATAATGATGTTTTCCATTTACAGGATGTTTTACATAAAAACGTTAACACGTACCCGAACAACGCAAACAGTCACGTTTTTCTGGTCTTTTTTAAAAGTTCTCACACCTCCCGATCATATCAATTAATTGTGTTGCTCAATTAGGTCGTTAAAGTTTTTAATTGGTGCGTTTCATTTAATTTAATTGCCGGCGTTTTAATTAAATCTTCGGGGTATAAATCAAACGCTTTTATTGGATTTTTAAATGTTTCAATCAAGAGTCTGCTTTGACGTTTCCGTTTTGTGCTTAGTTGCAGCTCACAATTCGCGCTTTGAATAATTCCAGCTTAACGGTTTGTTTGAGCTTTTTAGGGCAAAAAATTCCTTGGGCACGGATTTTCTCTGCTTGTGCTGGAAAACTTTTTCAGCAACATAGCGTGATGATGTTCGGAGAAAACTCGAACTTGCAGGGATTTCAGGCTGAACTTCCTCGCTCGTTTTTTTAGTTTTTAGTGGTTATCGATTAAAACGTCGCGGATTCAGTCTTCCATTTTCCAACAAGATTAAGATTAGAAGTCACAGCACTATAGATATAAGACATCACACGATACCACAAAAAATCCAGAAAAAAGGCAAATTTCAGTCAGCGAAAGCTGGATTTTCAGAATCCTATTGTTCACCACTTATTTTACATCACCCTCACAAAATGTTATCAGAATTGACATTGACAATAATCAGAGAAGCTCGGTGTGAAGTTATCGTAAGCCGGTTCAAACGACCTACTGTCGGAGCCGAACGTCCACCTAACTCAGGCGTCGTCGGCGAACTAAAAGGACCGAAAGCCGAAAGGCAGAAGAACCGGCGCGGAATTCTAAAGCGCCGAATGAATCCCATTTCACCCCCGCACAACCCTACGCCAGCTACTGGTCATATCATTGCTAGATTCGGGTTCGAACGTACAGGGCTTCGAGTTGGGGTTAATTTTTTTGTGGTGCTGCCTTTTGATTCGATGCTTTCGTTTGGCGGTACGTTTGTAACAAAACCATACAGAAAATTAATTATCTTGGCATTTTGCGTCAAGAAACTCATATCATTTACATTTCTTCTTAAGGTACAGTACAACTGCGAAAACATGAGCAAATGCTTTTAAGCTGATGTTGCAGTTACATGAATAAGACTGGGGGTGGTATCGATACTGAAACTGTCGATACTTTGGCTAATATCGCTTACAAGAACAAGTACCAATAAGTATTGTTACGTTCATTTCGCCAGGATTATCAGGAAACAAAGTTAACATATGATAGTTACATTTATTTATTAAATTTCTTATGTTCCCTAAGTGGGTTTGACTCTGGAATTAAAATAATAATTAAATATAAACCATAAATTACCACATATTAAACTGTTGTACTGGACTATTAGAAGACTACCCAGGTAACACAGACTTGGTTGAGAAACATTTTTCTTGAAACCATTTTTTGAAATGCTTTTATTTAACGTTTATTAAAACGTATATAATTATACGTTTTGAACAAACTTATTGGGAACGTATTATAAACGTCTCCTAATTTTTAATTAAGTTTAGTAAACGTTTCTGAATGGTTTAGTGACAAACGTTTATAACAGAATGTTTTACATAGATTTCTTAAATAGTGTTAAGGAAATCATAATAACTCAGGCAATTCCTAAATGTGTAATAAACGTATGCTATAGCAACAAACTTTTGTGTTTTTAGGTTAATGTTTTCTAAACGTTTATGTAAACTATGTATTAAGTCATTTTTAAAAATACATAGCAACAACGTTTCTCTAAGGTTCGGTTCAGACAGAAGAATTTTTAATGTTCTCCAAACGTATTAAAAACGTTTAATGTACATTCTCTTAATAACGAATATTAATATGTTTATATCGAGGTTTGCTAAACGTTGTATGAATATGTTTTAAAAACCGTTTTCAGAAATACGTATTTACAATATTTGTCGAATATTTGTTAAGTGCCAGATTTTGAACGATTTTAAAGCGTTTTGAAATTATTTCTCAAAGGGTTGGTGTAAAATTATCAGAACTAATTACTTTTTCAATATATATTTGTAAACTTCTTAGACAGTTTGTAAAATGTTAAATAAACGTACTACTAATAACGATCGTTCGTGTTTGTTTGTTAATGTTTACTAGACGTCTTTTAAACTATAATATGTTATATCATTTTGTCAATATGTAATATAAACGTGTTTAATACGTTTGGAAAACATTGACAGTGGTTAGCTCATCTTAGATCAAAAAATGTAGGTGTAGACATAAATCAAGGGCTTTTATGAATTATAGAGGAAGGGGTGTAAAATCCTTTAATTTTCCCATCGTTTTTGTAATAGATAATAAATTTTTTTTTATGTTTGTTAAAGTGTAATATTGATTTAATTTTATGGTTACAAATTTAGTATGTGCAATGTTATGTATTATTAACTCTTATAGTACTACTAAAGGTATATTCAAGCATTTAGATTTATTCGGGCATTAGATAGCTTGTCTAAATGGTCATAGAATTCTGAATTTGTCTTCCAAATTATTAGTTTATTAGAAAAATTGTTATTGACAACACAAGTTTCGAATAATGAAATATATGGTATAAAATGTAACCAAAGTTTAACTAAACTGTTTAATCGGGAAGTTACTTAATAAGTGTTGTGTTTATATCCTTTTATATCAATACACATTTTTTTTAATTTTAATAAATTTGAATGAATTTATTGTGTGATATGTATTATACCTTAGAAATCCCATTCCGAAAATATTTCTTATTTAATATTTCTAACGTCATATAAACATACTTTTAACGTTTTTAAAACATTTAGTAAACGTATTTATAACCTAATTTCAATTTCACTTAGACCTAAAATAAACGTTCTATAAAGGTACTTTGACGGTGTTTAAAACGTTCACTAAACGAATTTGAAACCCGAACCGAACGTTTCATAAACCAATATTAAACATATCTGAAGCATTTAGAAAACCTTATCTAAGCGTCCTGGAAACGGACTTGGAAATTTTAAAACGTTTAGTAAGCGCGTGTAAGATGCAATATCAACATCACAGAAACCTGTATTAAACGTATTTAAAGCATACACAACACCTTTTCTAAAGGTTTAATAAACGTAGTTGTGGTATTTTAAAATGTTCAGTAAACGCTTGTAAAACATAATTTCAACTGCATATAGACCTATATTAAACGTATTTTAAGCATTTACAAAACCTTGTAAATATAAAATTTAAAAACGTCGAACAAACCATTTAGAAACGTTTTTTTTTAGTTAAATAAAAGTTAAAAATTAAACCAGAAACACACGCTTTAAATACATTTACTAAACATATGTAAAAATACGTTTCAAAGTAAACGTATTACAGACGCATTATATATATTGAGCATCTCCAACTTGGTTTAGAAAATACCGTTTTAAAAACTATATTTCAACGGACACCTGAACCTTTTATAAACATTTGAACGTTGACAACTAAACGGCTAGGAAACGTAGTATACACGTTTTTTACGTTTGTTGTGTTACCTGGGGAGAAGGCAATGTCTGTTCGAAAGCTAATGGCCAGAGCTGGGTACGAATACTAAAAATAGTATCCGAATACTTTTTTGAATACTTTGTTTAAAAAGTATTCGAAATACTTACAGCATCTGAATACTTCGTATTAATAGGATTCAAGTTACTGAGTACTCAGTATCTTCAAAGTTACGAATACCTCGAATACTTGCATTTGAAATGGTATTTGCATGAAGACTAAACTTATGGTTTGGTTGAGTAGTAACTTTAACTACAAAATAAAACTTTAATTTTGATTCAGACGGTAACAAACAAAGTAACATTATCTATACTTATTTCCAGTGGAATATCAAAAAATCAGTTTCAAACTTGCGGGAAAGTATTCGACAAATAATAAAGTGTTCGCGGATACTACCTGCAAGTAGTTCAAGTATTCGCGAATATCCGAAGTATTCGCGAATACCGTTTATGACGGTCGAATAGCGAATACCGAGAATAATAAGATCGATTCGAATACCAATTACTTTTTATGCCCAGTATTCGAGATACCAAATACTTTTCGTATAAAAGTATTTTAAGTAGTATTCAAACTACTAAGTATTCGAATACTTACCCAGCTCTGCTAATGGCATAGATTTTCTGAGACGTTAAACAGATACTGTTGGTAGATTATCTTCAAAGGGGTTAAACAATATCCAGAATTTATTCTAGAAAAATAAACATTATGTAAATACACCATGTTTAGCGAGGAAAAACTAACTATTCATCAATTTAACGTGCCCATACAAGAGTCGTTTCCATCGTAAAATTCAACGAATTGAAGTACGGTTACTCTAGCTTATACTTATTTAATTTAGTTACAGCTGAGCAGTTGAGGAATATTTTCCAGAGCTGAGGATTTGGAATATCGTTGGGTCAGGTGCATTACTGTTAAGGGAGATTATACTGGAAAAAAAAATTATTGAAAATCAATATACACTATACAGTGTGATCATTTTATCTTGTACCAAGTAACTAGGCTATATCTCTCACATGTGCACAAAATGCATAGTTAACTTTTCTTTTTAACTATAATAAATATTTTTTCCTTTAGAGTCCTTTGGACAGGTAAATGTCAAAACTTAACAACTTCTGTACAAAGTTGTTAATTTGTGTAGATTCTTGTGGTAGTAACAATCAGTTTTAATGTATTCTAATAGCGAGAAGATGGACATGATGTTGATTTTGGGAAAATGCAGAGGGGCGGCGGACTTGGCAATATGAAGATATACACAAACATACCCAGATAGACCTCTTCCTTCACATAATGCCTTTAGGCGTTTAGGAGAAGTTTGCGGCAATATGGACAATTTTTCAAGCCAATGGTAAGGCAACGACATGTCACAACTGTAGAAGCTGAAGCGGCAGTCATTGAACAAGTAACTGTTAATCCTCATATAAGCCAACGAGCAGCTGCAAGAACTGTAGGCTTTAACCAGAGTTCAGTATTTAAAATTCTAAAAGCAAACCGAACGAAGCGACGTTTAGTACTAATGGGTGTGTAAATAGACACAATTGTTATTTCTATTTACAAGGTAACCCACATTGGATTCGGCAAGCACATTTTCAAAGAAATTTCTGTAAATGTGTGGTGTGGTGTCGCTGACGACTTTATCATTCGTCCCCACTTCTTTGAGGGCCGTTTTAATGGAGAAATGTATATGCATGTTTTAGAAAATGATTGATGATGAAACTTTCCATAACAGATTAATCGCATTTCATCCTTGGCCTCCAGGTAGTCCGGACTTGACTCGTTTAAAATTTTTTAGTGGGGTGAAATAAAAAACGACGTCTACGAAACTCCCATGGAAAATCAGGAAGATTTACCAGAAAGAATTATTGAATCATGCAGGTCAATTACCCCACACATGCTAACTCGTGTTAGAAATTCTCTTCTAGGGCGGATTGTTTTTTGTGAACAGCAAGGTAGACGGCAGTTTGAACATTTATTACATCATTAATTAATGTTTTTGTTCCTGATTTTCTTTAGTTTATTTTTCTTATTGGTTTTATTGTTATGGCAACATATTTTTATCCTCTCTTGGCTTCCTGTGTGTTTGTTTTGTTTAATTTAAGAAATAAATATAGTAAATTTACATAGTGTAAAAGTTCATCTTATTTAATAGTAAATAGTTTCATTGTAGTTTCTTAGTACATCCAACGTAACTGCTTTGATTATTATTTATTTAAACCGTGTATAGTTGATTAAGATACCTATAAAATACAAACAGCTGTAATGTGTGCACCCTACCTACCTTTTATAAAATAAAGTAATCATCCTGTATCTACTGCGCAAGTGGTGCAAACAAGGATCACTATAATGATGATGATGATGATGATGATGATATACTATAATATTTATTTCGTTTAGAAAACATTTCGAGCGACCCTCGCACTAACATTAATTTAAAAATTAAGTATGCTTTACATATGATAATACCTACCACCTAATTTCGGAGACTTCTTCACATACCTATGTTTCTACACAGTTAGCATATTGTTCATTTTCTAAGAACTTTTCATTTTAGTGGAACACGTATTGGTGGTGTCAAACGATTTCCTTCGTGCAGAAAAATGCAAAAATAGAGATCAAGATATATTTGAATACTTCTTCGTAGTAATATCGTTTCCACAAGTATTTTCAGTAATGAAGTACTACCTATGGGCTGGCTTTCTCTTGCAGGTTCTTGCTTACAAACGTTAATTTTAATAAAATTATAACGTATTCAAGCTTTTCAGGCCACTAATCTAATATCCACCTTTTCGTGGACTTACATTGATTTATTTATAATGTTATTAAGTACAGCACTGTCCTTGAGGTTTAAGCAAGTTACAGAACGAGTAGAATCGTATATCGAAACAAAGGTACGTATTATATTTGATTGAAACGTATACATGGTATTGAAAAAAGTGTTCAGTACTTAAGGGGCGTACGGCAAAGCAACCATACTGGAGATATGAGCGACTTTATTTTGTTTATTTTTCATGGTTATTGTAGTGCAAAAAAACAGAAATAATCTTAATATGTTGTTGTTTTCTGAAAAAGGAATTCTATTACGGGCCAAACGATCTTTTTCGTCAGCCAACAACAAATCTATTAAATGGGCTCTTCGGCTACATAAGGATGAGGGAGGGTTCGCGGAAAACTATTACAGAAAGCAAGTCTTATTGTTCTAATGGACGGGGTGAGTAAAAATAAGTGGACACCAGTCTCTTAAGTTACATCTAATCGCAGATCCTTATGAAAATACCAAAAACCGACAGCTTACAGGTAGTCGGACTTACCTTCGCTTGCTTCCTTCTTACCACAGCATTTCCGACAAAAGACATATAAAAAAGTAAATACACAAAACAACAAGTCATAGATTATCAGACAATTGTTACAAATATATTAAATAAAAGGTTGGGACCATAAACTTTTACACAGGGACCAGACTGGGCTCTGTTATAAATTCAATATAAGTATAATGAAATGGCTTCCAGACGTCCAAATCTGTAGTTCGAGCCGCCACTGACTACAACATTTACGATAAGATCAGAAGAAAAAGAACTGCGTAGTCTATATCAGCTGAGTTTACAACTACTAAAACTACTAAACAATTTGCAACAGAAGGTTGCTTTATTTCTTGAATATACAATTACTTTTACGTTTCTCAAACCGAATCACTTTGTAAATAAATAATCACTGCTTACAATCTTCATTTATACGAATAGTTTTTACGTTAACTCGACTTCAAGGTAGACGAAGCCAAAAAGATTGACTTTCGCTTGGCCGACGAAAAGACCAAAGGAAGCGACAGTTCGTTTACCGTCACTGCCCTGACATTACTGAGTGATGGTGTCACATTGACAATACTGTATCACAATGGAGAAAATGCCGACAAAATCAGGTGTTTTAAACGCCAAAAATGATAAACTGTGACCGAGCTTTCGTTGACGTCTTCAAGGGAACTTTAAAAAGAATAATGGGATTAATTTTGTCGGTCTCAAACGGTAAGAGAAACCACACAGTATTCTCGACTAAGTTATCGAGTCTTGTATGTATTTAACCAGGGTAACGAGGGACATGTTGAAAAGCCCTTAAGATAACATCTAGGGAAGGAACAGAGTATAAGTAGTTAGAAGTTTTACTATTTAGAGGTGATATGTTAACGAATAGAAATGAGGAAAAGAGGTTAATAAAAAACTGATAAGTTACAGGACAGTCATACCACCAACAGTTCTATACAGCTGTCAGGCATGAATCTTTAATAAAGGCACAAAATAAACAATATGTATAGGAGGGGAAGATACTTCAGAGAATATATAGAGCTGTAAAATAGAAAATATGAAGATCAGACAGACAAACCAGGAAAACATAGAACTATACGGACAGCCAAAAATATCAGCTATTACAAGAATACAGAGACTACGATGGATTGAACATACCACAAGATTGCTTGGTGGAAGAGTAGTAAAAGTTTTAGTAGTTTGAAGAAGGTACAAAGCGGAAAAGAGGTCGACCAGGGAGGAAATGGATGGAGGCAGTAAAGGAGGATCTCTTGCAGTGTCAGATCAGAGAGTAGAAAGAACCTGAAAAGTTCAGAAAAAAGTGGAAAAAGGCAATTGAAAAATGCAGAGCTATTTTATATTATATATGTATTTAATCCGACTTTATCGTTGAGAAATCGGTACAACGTTAAATTACAGGAACAATTTGGACCCCACTCTAATTTCACCGATCACAACACGCCTGCGCTCTACCAGCTGCTAGGAGTCCCTTGTTGAAGCGGGCAACCCGCTGAACTTGGCTCTGAAATACGGCTCGTTACGCAACCCTAGGGACCATTTCTTGGAAAAATGACTCCAAAACGCGTCCTGTTCGTTTTTAAACCGCATCGGCCAATCGAATCATTTCAAACAGTGACAACTTTCAGGTTAACCAAATTGGTAAATTGGTTTGCATGGATCGTCGTGCTGATGCAAAAGCCTGGGAAGCACTATTTTGCCATTTAGATGTTTGGAAGACTTTACCAACGGTTGAGGGAAACTGTTTTTTTATGTGCTTACAATTGGGGAAGCTAGTGTCAAAATTTGAGGTTGAAGAGCAACTTTTGCTTATAATGGAAAGAAACCCTGAAACGAGCATGATAAAGACTTCCGCGGAAGTGAGTATCAGCGGCTGTCTTATTTAGAGAATTCTCTATCATAAACTTTTATATCCGTGCCATCTCCAACGGGTACAGCCCTTATCGCTCTGACAACTGAGGAGAAATGGTTTTTATGAGAAATTACCGAATACCAGGATTCCTTATTGTGCTACACTAAACCCACTGCGATTTACATTGGCTGTAATTTCTATCGTTTATGGTACTGGTTTACCGATGTAAACCGTTACATTTGAATTTGGATACCTAGGCTGGTTAAAACTCTTAAATATTAATTAAATTATAAACAGGAAGTCGCTCCTATTTCGGAAAGGAGTAGTTTGGGAACGTATGGCGATTAAGACTGTTCGACTGTTTTTATGGTGCTATATGGCCCTTAAATAATTAACACTTTTTTAATACCCTGTATGAAACCAACTCTCATCACTGAAAATGTCAAGTTACTGTTTAGGTTTCTGATGAATTTATGTGGAGAAATGTTAGAGAAGATTACGCCAGGCTTAGCAAATTGTGCAACAAACTTAACGAGGCTCTTTCATATATTGTCCTGCTTTCATTTGGAAGCAACTTGTTCTTCATTCTTGTTCAATTTTTCCACAGTCTGAAGTAAAAGAAGTTCTTAGAAGTTTAAAATTCATTTTAAGATGTTTTCTTTTTACAGAAATCGAGAAGCAATGCTAGAAAAAATATACTTCTACTTTTCCTTCGGATTCTTAATAGGGCGGACAGTATGTGTTTCCTTATATGGAGCTTGGATACATGATGAAAGTCAGAAACCGTTACCTCTTTTAAATACTGTGTCATCAGCCGTTTATAATATTGAGGTATCACAATCTTTATTATTTGTATCATATCAATAACATCTTGTATTCTCCTTCTTTCGTTATTGTGCGTGTACATGTGTGCTCATCAGTACGTCAAAGTCCAATATTGGCATTATTAAAATGATTTTGGAAGTATTTTTATAATGTGCGCATTTTGGCACTACATCACTTTAAGAAATGAAAAATTTTCAAATCATTTTTATAATACTAATATTGGACTTTGCCGCACTAATGAGCAGACCTCTATATTGCGTAAAAAGTGTTTGTAATGGAGTATAGATGGCATTGGTAGTTTATATTTTTATTGCAAGTTATTGTTTCAGTTGTCTTACCATATAGCTGTCAAATATAAAACTATTCAATCAAGTAGTTGTTTGCATAAAGTTTTTTTTTAAATAAAAACGCTTGTGCGTTTAATTCAAAACAGTAAAAGAAAAATTAAAGCTAAAGAATCAATCGTGGAAGAACCACCTGAAGGCAAAATCCAGAAGAAATCAAAGAAACGTGCAAAACAAAAACGCAACGAGACCAAAGACGCAGTCAAGGAAGCAAAGATAAGATCATGGAAAGGTTTCGGCACAACTAGAGAACAACCATACCAGAATACACATAAATACTGTTAGATAGAAAATAGAGAAGAGAGATATGAAGAAGGAAGACAACTGGGAAACGAACAAGAAAGAGATGAAATAAGAAGAGCAGCAGTAAACATAGCGATAAAAGTCCTGAAAAATGAAAAATCCCCAGTAATGGATACTACATTAGAGACGCTGAAATATGGTGCAGACAGCGTTATATACTGCTCAAAATGAATTAGGGATCACTATTATATTTTAAACTATTTTTCACAGGCTGCTTATATTGGAATGAAACTTTCAGTGGTTATCAACGGACCATTAAACTATTTATTAAGCATATAAATATAATTATAAAACGATTAACACAGTTCTTAAATTAAATTAACGAAAAACGTACTAAACAAGAAATCACAACAAAAAAAGAAAACACTCAGGAAACCTTTTTAAAGTTAAAGCTAGTAACGGGTATAACCTCCTCTCGCAAATAGGACATTTCGACATCTGTTACTCATACTGTTGATTAAATTTCGAAAACGTTCTTGTGGTATTTGCTCTCATTCCTACAGAATATGGTTTCTTAGATCATTTATGTTTTGAGGAGCTTCTTCTGCTCGAATCCGTCTTTTTAATTTATCCCAAGCATGCTCTATAGGGTTCAGGTCCGGACTATTCGCCGGCCAGTCCATAACCTGAATATTGTGTGCATTCACGTACTCTTGAACAATTCTTGCAGAATGGGGGCGGGCATTATCTTGTTGATAAATGAACCCTTCGCCATAATTTTCAGCATATGGTATAACGTGAGGCTCTAGAATATCATCGATGTGCCGCTGAGCTGTTAGGGAACCTCCTTCTAAAATAACAAGCTCAGTGCGACCGTTCATGGAAATTCCTCCCCACACCATTATGGAACCTCCTCCAAAATGTATGCTTTCTTGCACCATATTGTCTGCAAATCTCTGACCTTGCCTTCTGAACACTCTTACACGACCATCACAGCTACTTAAACGAATCCGCGACTCGTCTGAGAATAACACATTTGTCCATTCTTCCGTGCCCCAATTTTCGTGCTGTCTTGCAAAATTATTTCGACATCTACGGTGTTCGGGATTAAGGAGAGGTACTTGAGCAGACCTTCTGGACCTTATACCATTTTCTCTCAGACGGTTTCGAATTGTTGGAGTAGATATTCTACGTTGAATCTGTCTAAACAGTAAGTTTGAGTGGTCTCTAGCAGTTAAACGTAGATTTCGAATAGCATTGCGGACCAAAATCCTGTCCTCCCTGTTATTGGTTTTGCGTGCTCGAGGTCCATAAAGCCGTTTTTTAACATCTCCAGTTTCAAGAAAGCGCGTCCAAGTTCTGAAAACTACTGATTGACTTACATTTAGCGCTTCAGCAACTTGCCGTTGAGGAACTCCATCCCTTATCCTGACAATCACAGTCGACGATTCTATTGTAGTCAAACGTCTTCTAATACCTCTCCCTTGATGATCCATGTTAAAAATATAAGAAATCTTAAACCTGTTCTAAATCCTTAACTAAAATATCACGTAGGTGGTAATTGCAAAACTGATGTTTAGTAAGATAACGATTTCACACCGCGGTGTCAAATTTGTAGATATTATGTCATTAAAATAAAAAATAGAAAGTCAAAGGTCAGCGGTAACTGCGACCAAAATTGGCAAAAAAATAAAAGTGAAAAATAGTTCAAATATAATAGTGATCCCTAATTCATTTTGAGCAGTATAGATTGGTTAACCAAGATCTGTCAGCAGGCATGGAACACGGAAGAAGTACCAAAGGAATGGGCGAAGAACCTTACAATAACAAACGCACAAGAGCGGAAACACCATGGAATGCGACAGAGAAGAAGCCTGACGGTAGTAGCCCTTAAATTATTTACAAAAATACTAAAAAGGAAATACAGCAAAACAAGGAGAGCATACTGACTGGGGAAACAAGTATAATATTACATATGTACACTGTGAATGATAACAGAGAAGTAGTTGGAGAAGAAAGAACTTACACCAGGCATTCCTTGACCTGAACGTGGCTTTTGATAGTGTTAAAACACTGCATATAGAGGATACTAGAAGAAATGAATATCAGAGCAAAAATAAGGAAGACAATCGAAAGCATATTCAAAAATGTAGAAGGATGCGTAAGACTGAGCTGCAGATGCTCAAAGAATTTTAATATGATAAGGGGGATCAAGCAAGGTGATAGCCTGAGCCCACTACTGTCTATTATATTAATGGACAAAATAGTAACGAAAATAGAAATTTGGAACTTGTCTATCTACCTACAGATCCCGGTTTACACAGATGATGTACTACTAGTGGCCAATAGCAGAAGAGAATTACCAGCAATATTAAACGAGTGG
The DNA here is from genome assembly GCA_014611495.1 of Limonius californicus. Taxonomy (NCBI): domain Eukaryota; kingdom Metazoa; phylum Arthropoda; class Insecta; order Coleoptera; family Elateridae; genus Limonius; species Limonius californicus. The sequence goes on from JABXWE010014371.1 coordinate 27,051, forward strand.
ATGCAACAGATGGACAGTAATAATGTCATCATCATCATCATTATCGGTATCTTCGGTACCGCTAACGCAGCGTCCAGGTGGTGTAACGCAAGGCTAAGTTGGTTTGTGCCATGCACAACAGGGCCCGACTCTACGGGTTACCATGTTGGTGCGTAACCGTGGTTAACTTGCCTGGTGTGTGGTGTGTTCTTATGTATGGTCTTGTTACTCCTCTATTGCGACCGTAACACGCGTAGTGCCATTAATTTGATACCCGTTGGGAAATGGAAACCGGGAACGAGCACCGACCAAAGAGGGAATCAAATAAAATTTCTGACTCCTGGAGTGATTTGAACCGAGGAGCATTTAGCTATAACATCCAAAGCCTGCCTCTTTTACCACTGAGCTATCCCAGCCCTCGTGAGTAACAATGTCTAAAAATAAATGAAGAGGAAAGTAATAATGAATATATTAGACAACCAAGAATCCCAAGAAGAAGAAATAGGAATGCCAGACAAGACATTAGAGCAAGACAGTTACCTGGGCACAATTATATCGAAAGACGGAAAATTGATAAGGAAATACAGAACAGAGTAAGTAAAACAACTGCTCTCTTACATAATAAACAACACGATCACTGGAAAGCGATATATAAGCCAAACGGCGTATATAAAATAATATACATACCAACACTCAACTATGGGTATGAAAGCTGGACAATGACGAATAAACACAAATTAAAAGTAACGACCGCGGAAACGAAGAACTTAGGTAAAATATAAGGAAAAGGGAGAAGAGATCGAACTAGAAACTAAGTAACTAGAAAACAATTTGAACTAGAACTCCTGGTACACACAATCGAAAATGGACAACAAAAATGGCTAGGGCACGTAGTACGGATAGAAGATTACAAAATACCTAAACAGGCTTATGACGCAACAATAGAAGAAAGGCGACCAAGCGAAAAACCTAAAACGACTTCGAACAACAATCTAACAGAAATAGCGTTAAACAGACGGAAAATACTGTATGTATTTTGGGTTGAATCAATTACTTTTCGTAGGTGCAAGTTAGCTAGTCCACCCTGTAGTTTCAAAAGTGCTAGTGCCATCTGTACTTCATTCCGAAAGCTGTTTCCATTTTCATTATCATAGGTTTGTTCCAACAACTCGAGGAACCGATCATCGCACGGTCACGCGCATGCGCAATAGATAAAACGTGGTCCGTTTTATCTACTGCGCATGCACGTGACCGTGCGATGAACGGTTTCTCGAGCTGTTGGGCCAAACCTAATATTTAACCGAAAAAATGCAAATACTGCAATAGTTTTTAAAAATGTATACAACACAGTTGCAACCTCAAACTACAGTGTCATAATTTGGATTTGATACATTCGTTTACACCTATCTTGCCTTATCGCAGCATATATTTATTTTCAGATTAGAAGATTTGTGCTGCACCTATGTTTTGATTCCGTTGCATTGAGCGGGAACCGGTTTTTTAACGTAACCCGCGGTTTAATATTAAGTGTAAGTTCATTTCCGGTTACTGGAAAAGTAGAGCAATTGTAACGTTTTTTGTTGCAGATTGCTGGAACTATTGTGACGTACGAATTGGTGTTGCTTCAGTTTTATGGAAGTTTACTGCACGATACAAATAAAACCAACAACACTTGTTAATTAGCTGTACGCTGAATAGTTAATTATATGTGCTATAATTCTAGTCAATTGCATAATAATAGAGTAAATTTAAGAGATAATGCTTCTGATTTATGATTATGGTAACTTAACAATATGAAAATGTATATAGAGAACCTTTTACGTAGTAAGGACTGATCGAAATCAATGTTATTTTAAACAATAGCGGAAAAGAATGTCGCATTTTAAAATCAGATATTTTTATTCTAATTTTGGTAAACATATTGTTAAATATTCGCCAGCTTTTTATTTCACAAATATGTAACCGTAAATTCACGTAATGTAGGCTGGTACCCACTTATATAGTCTGCTTTGTGCTTTGTTCAGTTAAATAAAATATTTAACCAAAAATAAAATAATTATTTTGACGGCTTAGTAAATTGGTAGATCTATGTTTCATGCCACGATTATACCAATATGGTAAAACTGTTAATATTGATCCGAAATCAACCAATCACAGGACAGTATTTGACAAGTATGTACCAATCACAAACCAGGGATAAATTCTAACCTGACTTTTAAACGTTAACTTTAACGGTTTTTTAAGTTTTTTGTGTACAGTTTTATCTTTCAGTGAAATGCAGCGCTTGAACTAGTGAGTGTAAAACTTTTGTGAATAAAAACGACATATAGAAAATGGAGTCATGTAAAGACCCGATAAGCGTGAGAGTTTCTCAATTAAACTCCCAGCTTGTGTCTACAAAAACTACAGAAAATAATTCAAACCTAATTAGCAGAGAAGGACTGTTAGACGCTTTGAATGTCCTTTATGAAGAATGCAACTCAGATTGCTTGAAAAAGTATGACCAACAAATAGCAGCCTTTATTGAAAAACAGCGAACAGTAATAAACAAAGTGAAACGTGTGCGCGTAAACATAACTGACTTTGAATTAAGAAATGTAATCGGTAGGGGTTATTTTGGGGAGGTGCATGTGGTTAGGGAGAAGCAAACTGGGGACGTGTATGCCATGAAAACTGTAAAAAAGTCTATGTGCTTAACACAAAAGAATATGTCGTTTGAAGAAGAACGGAACATAATGGCTCATGCGGGTTCTCTATGGTTAACATCTCTACAGTATGCATTTCAAGACAGTAACCATTTGTATTTTATTATGGAGTACCATCCCGGTGGAGATTTGTTGGGACTGCTGCACAGACAAGGCGGGACAATCCCTGAAAGCGCTGCTGGTTTTTATATTGCAGAACTGGTAAATTAAAAAAAAAGTATTTCATCCATTTTGTTTTATATTTTGATTTGCTTCAGGTTCTTGCTCTCAATGATCTCCACAACATGGGGTACGTTCATCGAGATGTTAAGCCAGACAATATTTTATTAGATCGGTGTGGTCACATCAAGTTGGCTGATTTTGGATCTTCAGCAAAACTAAATTCTAAAGGCTTTGTAAGTGAAGGAATGCCAGTTGGAACTCCAGATTACATTGCACCAGAAGTGTTGCAATCATCAGATAACAAAAACAGTAAAAAATCTTGTTATGGGGTAAGTAAATATGCTTACTATGTATAATAGTATTAGGAGGGTGTCTACATGCCTAGAATTACTGGAAAACAATTAGAGATCTGTAAATTGAAAAAACACACTTGAAAATCTTGAAAATACTAGCAATTTTGACTTGAGTCTAGAATTATTAATGTTGTTAGAGCCTTATTCTAGGAGAACTTAGGTCTTTTTCAGGTTATGAGTTGGCTACGCGTGTGCGAGCCAAGCTCTACCAGAAGTTGCTTTTTGACAGAGCAGAGAAGTGTAGTTCCTGTCTTGTACAACAACGCACAAGAGTTTAGTTTTACTTTTTACTTTTTGCACAATAAATGTTATTGTTATTTAAAATCCAAAATAATTTATCGCAATGTAAAAATTTGTACAGAGACTGTTTATTATCAATATATACCATAGGGACCCCTGGAATGATAAGATTATGATTTTAGCTCTTTACTATAGGTATATAGATCATTAGCGCCTGGCACAGTAAATAACACAATGCAAGTATGCAGATTTTACAAACTATAGTACGTTGTTTGAACTTTCCTTGTCATTTGCCAAAGCCTCTTCCATAGAACCTGGAATGTGGTGTTGGGATCTCTGTGCAGTATATGTTTTGCATTTGGTGATTATGTGTTGTATGGTTATTTGTTAGTTACATGTGTCACATACTGCAGGATTTGATTTTAGAAGAAGGAAATTGTGGATCAGTTGGCTATGTCCAATTTGAATTTGAGTCAGAATAATATTATCTTTTCTATTTTATGATTATGGTCGGCTCATGACTTTACTGTTTTCTGTATGCTTTGAAATTTTACTGTTAGTCCCATTAATTTTGCGACATTTTTAAACAATGCTCTTAGCACATACTAATTATTTTCATGTTTATTCCTTTTGGAGAGTGCACTGCTTCACAGGGCGAAGTTATTACAACAGTTGCTACGCCATCATCCGTCCTTGAAGCATCAGTATAAATTTTTTCAAATTGGTGGTACTTGTTACATGTTTCAATAAATATTAATTTAAATACAGTCCTATTTTTTTGACTCCTATGAACAGCTGTACATGTTAAATCAACAGATAATTAATACCCAGGGTGGTATATGGCCTGATTTTTGTTTGGGATCTTATTAAGGTTGATATTTGTTAGTTATTATTATTATCGTGATCCTCGTTTGTACCGCTTGCGCAGTGTCGAGGTGGTGTGGGGCAAGGCTAAGCTAGTTTGTGGTATGCACAACAGGGCCCGCCTCTGCGGGTTACCGTGTTGGTGCGAAACCATGCTTGGCTTGCCTGTTGTGTGTGAATGTTTTTGTTTATGGTCTTGATACTCCTCTAACGCGACCGTAATTCGAGGAGTGCCATTAATTTGATCCCCAATGGCAAATGGAGACCGGGCTCCAGTACCGATCCCCCAGGGAATTAGAAAAATTTCCGACCCTGGGGAGATTCGAACCGGGAAGCGTTTGGACTATTGCATCATCCAAACCTTGGCCCTCTACCACTGAGCCATCCCCGCCCTTAATATATTTGTTAGTAATTTGTTTAATCTGTGTCTAAAAATTGGGAATAATTTGGGTTTAGATTGGAAAACGACAGGAGAAGATGAGATTGTACACTGGGTTTTCAGGATGGGCAGAGATATTGGCGACATAGTGTTGAATTAACTGTTGTGTTCTAATGTCCAAAGGAGGTTCTTCAACCTAGCAAAATACTAGAAGTCGGGCTTGTTCAAACTGCTGCTATCGACAATCAAACTGCTGCATGATGGATTGGATCAATTAGTTTAAGCATATGGGGTTTTGCTGATGCGTATGCTGTAGCACAATAATCAATCTTTGACCATATAGATGAAGTAGAATTTTCTTATCGATTTTACAATTTGTATTGAAAGTGGTTTTCAGTATGTTTAGCTGTCGATTGCAATCGTCTTTTAGGTATTCGAGGTATGGTGCACATGACAGTCTTTTGTCGAATTTTATACCTCAGATTTTGATGATATGTACATAGTTAACAGAATAATGGGCTATCTATCGTTTTATGAAAACCATGGAAGTGTATAGATTTTGTTTTAGATAGGAAGATTTAAATCCAATAATGGTATTCTGGAGGAGACTACAAATTGATGATAGGTTCTTACCTGTGACATAATCGGTCATGTCATTCATAACTACCAGGAAGAGATTGATGCTGAAACTGATCCTTGAGGAACTCCATTAAGTCTTTTAATACCCCAGCTGTAGGATCTGTATCATTCTGTTTCCGTATCATATCGTAGACTTTCTCAAAATCCAAACAGATAGCTATAAGATGTTGCTTGTTGGCAAAGGCTTGGTTGATCTCACTTCCTAGAGTAACTACACAGTCGTTTGTTGTCCTTTACCAAGTCATTCATAGCTATCACAAAGAGAGTAATGCTAAGAACTGATCCTTGATCTTCATTTTTTTGCACAGAGGAAGAAAATTTGAGTCCATTTGAATTTACTCCAAAAATGGTTACTTGGGAAAGTTCATCGTAAATACTAGACTGAGTCATTTAGTCATGTAGGATCTGAATTATTTTATGTTTCGATATCATATCATTTGCTTTCTCAAAGTCACAACAGATTGCTATAAGGTATTGCTTATTGCCAAAGGCTTGGTTGACCTCACTTTCTACTGGACTCTAGAATAACTATACAGCAATTTGTTGATCGTTTCTTGCGAAAGCCGCTTTGAACTGAATTGAAAAGGTTGTTTGTTTTGAGGTGCTACATTAACCTTCTGTTAATAATTATTTCTAGCACCTTACACATCGTACATGTAAGAGAATTTAATGAATTTGTTTTATATTTTCCAGTTTTTACTGTCGGCACTATGAGTACTCTAAGCCATTTTTCGGGAAAAATCTGTTTAGTCCAAATTTAATTATAAATTTTGAATAGAAGCGTTTTGCCACTGGCTGGTAGATGTTGTAGAAATAGAAACGGTATGTTATCAGATTCTGAACTAGAGCTTTTGCAAATTTTAAGGGCTAGATTAAACTCTACATCCCTGATGAAGTAGTTAATAAAGTTTTTTCTCTTCCGCCTTCCTTGTATTTTCGTAAAAAAAAGTTATAGATACTTGGTAGTAGTATTTAAAATTTAGAAGCTCGTCAAGTGTACCACAGGGCCTTAATTCGTAAATTTCGCTTTTCGAGTCTAGATGCGAGCGGACTGGACCGTTTGGGCCAAGCGCTATTGCAGTAGATAGTATTTTTCGCTTATGAAAGAATTGAGTTGATTTTGTAAAGTTACCGATATTTCTACCCCGTCGCACTCTCTCTGAACAGAAATAAACAATGCAGAGGAATACTGTATGGTTTCCTTCTTTCGTGTTTACGGATATAAAGTAGCCCACTACCTTTCTTTATAATTTCCCTCTTCATTACATATTATATTTTGCTGTTACGGTCGATATTGTCCGTTTTATTTTCTCCGTCATTCTAAGTATACCCGGTACAAAGTCTTGGCATGATCGTGATTTTTGGGCTTCATTGAAATTATCGCTACTATTTGATAGAGCGCAGGTACTCCGATCTGTTGCAACCAGCAACGTCAGTTTTATGACCTTGTTTTATCATCTTTTTGCTGAAATGTTACACGCAGATATCCATTATTTTATTTCTCTCCCAGGCATAAATTCCTTCGCTGTTCTGTAGTCCAATTGTGGTTTGATTAAATGTTTGTTTTTCTCTCGCCAGCTTTATGTGGAATGTCATTGAGTTATTCATTTTCGGCGATTTCTTTATCTCTTCCAGTTTTTTGTTTAGCATTTCTCTCTTCTTTTCTCTGCACGAACTGTTGGCTTTATTTCTTTGTATTTTATCTACTGCTGAGCTTCTACCGTTTTCACGGGTAGGATTTTTGTTTTTGCTCTCTTTTTTTCTTTTACTACTTTCTCGCATTCTTCATCGAACCAATCATTTGCCTGCTTTTTTTCTCCGCTTTTAGTACCGAAGCACCTTCGTATATCGATTTTTTAACCATTTCCCACTGTTCTTGTATGTCCGTTGGGAGTGCGCTATTTTCCATCAAAATTTTGTCGTTTTGCTGTACTCTTCCTTAATTGTTCTATTTTTTTAGTAGTTCCAAACCCCAACTACTTCTTTTCGTCTTTTTCTTTGGGACATGGTGCTCAACTTCTCTTAGCCTGGTTTTGATCAGGAAGTGGTTCGACCCTATATCAGCTCCTCTGTAAGATCTCACCTTGCTATAGCGTTCATATTAACTTTTGTCACTAGTAGATGGTCTAACTGCTTTTGAGTCCTTCCATATGGGCTTGTCCATGTCGCCTTGTGAATGTCTTTCCTTTTAAACCAAGTGCTTCTGACAATCAAGTTCTTACTTGCTGCAAAGTTGACTAGTCGTTGTCTGTTATCATTAGCTACCGGGTGTAAGCTCTCTTTTCCTGTTACTTCAGTCACTCATTCCTCTCTTCCTATCTTCGCGTTAAAGTCTCCTGCAATTATCTTTATATCATACCTTGGTAAGTCTTTTAGTATTTCTTCTAGTCTTTCGCATAATTCAGTTTTTTCCTCATGCTCTTTATCTTCGGTTGGTGCATGCGCATTTATTAGACATTACTTTCTCACATCCCTTCTTATTCTCAGATAGCTTAATCTGTTACTTATCACCTTGTTATGTTCATCTGATTGTG
>JABXWE010014373.1:0-22210 GCA_014611495.1 Limonius californicus
TTGCGATAATTAGGTATTTTGATTGTAATTTCAAGCAATTTGTAGAAAATATTCTACCTATAACCTCAAAACAGCGGATTAAAATTTTTAATCTACTGCTTATTAAAATTTTAATGCGCGGCCTAAATAAACAATGACTTTAATAGTTTGCTTTGACGTCAATAAACGTCAATTTATATGGCAAAATTGAATAAATAATATTAATATTAATTCTGTGGGTATTTCAATCTGAAAATACAGTTTTACAACTTCTGAAAGGAAAAAATTTGTTTAAATTTGGTATTTCGCATTCTATTTGCGGAAATGACTTGAAAGTACCCTTGTAAAAACTATTTCACACAGCAACGTACATGTTCAAACTCCAAATAGTAAAAATCTGTTTCAATTGTATATTTTGCATCTTATTTCGGTAAATGATGTTAAAATTACCGCCCAGGGTATCACAGTATACTTTCTAACTCCTAAATACTGAAACTGTCGTGAATGTGATTTTTCGTTCACTTAATTATGTACGCGGCTTATTCGAAAACTAAGGACCGTTTAAATATTCCCCCCGAATGAAGGGCGCAGTCAATTTGATGCATTGTAGGGTTACTTTAGTGGTTGATGAGCTAGCCATACATCACTTTATCGTGGTCCTGTCGGTGTATTCAGTTGTATAATAAAGCGCTAAAATAAGCGTTACAGTTGAAAATTGGGCCAAATATGAAGTGCGCTCTGTGGCTCGTTGTCTCTATGTAAAAAACGAAAACGGTGCCGAAATGTCGAACACTGGTGCAGAAATTTCCGAACAAACGTGCACGAAGAGGAACGAAGTGGGAGACCGTCTGCTGTCACCGAGGATCTTGTGGACGTTTTACAATTTCGGAAATTGCCCTAAAATTTCACGTACGGTACCGCATGAAATTGTCACGAACAGGCTGCAGTACCACAAACGAGGTGGGTGTTAGAGATGTTGACGGATATTCACAAAAACCACAAAATGGCCTCTGCAGTGATTTGCATCGCTACGAAAGTGATGGCGAAGCGTATCTCAATCACAGTGTGACTGGAGACGAGATTTGGATTTTCTACACAAATGTTGAAATCAGACAACAATCTCTGCAGAAGAAGCATGCGAGTTCCCTCAAAACCAAAAAGTTCAATCAATCGTTCCAGAACCGAAAGTTTATAGCTAGGTGCTGATATTTGGGACAGAAAAGACGGATTCCTGATTTTGCGAATCGTGACTAATAATGCAGACGTCTATGGTAAGACCTTAAGAAAGTTGAGAAGGACGATTCAGAATAAAAAGCAAGGATGGCTGTGCCCTGAAGTCGTGCTTTTGTGCCATAACGTCCGACCACACGCAGTGGCTCGCACTGTGTAACTCACTGAGCAATTGAATTGGTAAATTTTCAATCAGTTCTTCCTCCATCTTAAAAATTTTTTAAGAAGCCGTGACTGTTTCCTCTACTGCGATGACCTCAAAACGACGGTACAAAATTGGTTTTGGTCACAGGTCTATGACGAAGGTGTACTTAAACTTGTACCACGAATGGTAACTATATAGAGAAATAGTTTCGGAGTGGATCTAAGATTAGGCATAATACATTTTTCTTCAGCTTTAAATATTTGTAGTACACTGATCGAAACTTAATTTCTAAATAAGCCTCGTAAATATCAATCACATGAAGATACCAACAATAATTTTGAATATGTTCTGTTAATTTTTATTAACAAATAAGGAGAATGCCCAATACTACCATCGATAGCATGTTTTTAAAATACAGCAACTGTATGAAAGATGCCATGGAATGAGCATGACGGCATTTAGTTAAATAATATTGGTTTCTGGAACAATAGTTATAGACAATTACAAGAAACAGACTAAATGGTGGAATCAAGAAATACAAAAATAAGTAAAAACCATGAAAGACAATGGAAAAAATACCTAAAACGAAAAACAAAAGATAATTATGCAGTGTACAAACAACAACTAGTAAAAGAAATGGTATTGCAAGCCAAACAACAAGCATGGAATGAACTCGGCGAAAAATTAGAAGCAGACAGCCATAGAAACCAAAAGCTATTCTATAAAGTGCTGAAGAATTTAAGAAAAATTAAAAAACCACACATTACACCATGTGAAAGCAAAAGACAGTAGAATAATGACTGGAGAAAATGAAAGTATAGAAAATGGAGACAATATTTCCGAGAACTCCTCAACCCAGAAGAACAACTCGAAACACCAAACGAAGAAGAAATTAACCTCACACAAGGAGAAGAACAAAACGATATACAAACCGAGGAAGTGGACAAAGCAATCAAACATATGAAAAAAGGGAAAGCGAGAGGTCACGACAAGATAATAGCAGAGATGCTGAAAAATTTAGGAATAAGAAGCATAGAAATGTTTATAAACATTTTCTATAAAGCATGGGGCACCGGAAAAGTACCCGAAGACTGGAGGACATGGATAATACTATTAATATTTAAGAAGGGCGATAGCGGAGATTGTTCAAATTATAGGGGTATCACGCTACTAAGCGTAGTACTAAGACTTACGAACACAGACTGGAGAAGAGATTAAGAAGAATAATAGAAAAACAGCTAGCAGAAACACAACGTGGTTTTAGAAAAGGGAGAAGTGTCCAGGATCATATTTTTAGCATAAAACAATTAATAGGGAAAAACAGAACGAAGAATTCAGAAATGTACATGGCTTTCTTAGACCTAGAAAAAGCTTTCGATAGAGTACCGCAAAAGGACGTTTGGAAAAGCCTGAAACAAAGAAATGTGAGCCCAAAATTAATATAAGGAATAAAGAGCTTATACGAGAACAACAAAAGTTATGTCATAAAGGAGAATGTACAATCCGAAACATTTGAAATAAATGACGAGTTACGGCAAAGTGGAGTACTGCGCCCAACATTATTTATATTAATAATGGAGCATGTAATCAAAGCAACAGCACCTAAAACCAAAAAGATACATGTACAATAATAGATTAACACCGGTAAGCGTATCAGACTCTGCCTTCGCTGACGATGTTATGATTTGTGGTGCGAAAGAGAAGGACTTTCGCATGAGGGTTTTCTTCGTTCCAAGTATGGGTGTTTCGAAAATTAGTAATACCATTTCTTGTAAAACATGATTCATCGGTAACCAGCAGGCAGCTCAGGAAGTTAGGATCTTGCGTGCATTGTCGAATTAACCATTGGCAGAAATTTTTGCGCTTGTTATAATCGTCTGGTAACAGATCTTGCACAGGCGTAACGTGAAATGGCTACAACTGTTGCTCACGCAATGTTCGCCATACGCTTGTAGATGACACATTGAAACGAAGTGACAATCTGCTGCTGCTAGTACTAGGAGATAATTGAACAGCATTGAGTATCACTTCTTCAACGTTTGCAGTTCGTCTAAATCTTTGCCGACCAGCGTTTATTCGTTCAGGCTTTAGCGTGCCAGTGTCCCCAAGACGTCTTTCAATGGCTTCAAATGTTTAACGATTTGGTATCCTTCTAGTGGGAAATGTTTCATTGTATCTTCGAACAGCAGCAGCGCCATTTTTACGTACCACACCGTAAATTAAAAGCATGCCTGTTGGTTCTGCAAAACTAAACAAATTTGTGGTGTCTCCCATGACAATAACGAATTGAAGAGTCGTCAAAGTACTATTAACTCAGACGAAAACGAGCATGAACTAGTAAAACAGGTTACTTAATACTAATCAACAGATTTAACAACAGATGTTTAATCAACTGTTAAAAAAATAAACGGTATGCAGTTGGTGACTACTTGATTAACTTCGGACTTTTAGCTAGTCATCTTTAACTTTCGATATCTTGGTAATATATTAATTTGAGTCATATGTTTGTATGAACTATTTTGTTTATTTCGTGCTGGAGAACATCCCTAAAATACTGCCGTGCAATTCCGAAATACCCCGTATAATATTGGTTTCTACAGTCTCATACACGAACAAAGCATTTAGATTTCGGTAATGGGTCATACTATAGTTTGGTATTCGTGTTTTAGGTTAAATATAAAGTAAAAGGGGTGTTCACGATAGCTTTCCTTGATTCCCTTGTACACGTCCTTGGAACTTACGAAATCCTGTTTTAGATCAAACCAGATACGGTCCTGTATTTTCGAACTAAGGCTTAGGAAAACCTGCCAGACATTTGAAAATGGTCTTTGGAATAATATTTAGCACGCTATATTTCCGTTCGGGTAAAAAATGTTGAGTTGGTAGAGGTTATTTGTTTGTTAACCGCGTTCCAACGTACAATATTTTGGCTCACGCACACTGGAACAATCAAACCTTAAACCTAGGTTTGGAACTTTATGAAAATTACAAACGTAAAATAAAGCTATAATTACACTGCGTTGTGAAAACATTACAAGTGCTATAATTTGCATTATAAACAGGTAATTTATAAATGTCAGCAATTCATTGATGAGGTTTTCTATCTAATTGCGGAAAGATAAACAGCTATTTTGACGGAAACCTTTTAACTTGTCAACTTTATTTTATTACTAATTTAATGTAAAGATTTTAAAGCTTTTTATTCCCTATACTTTGAATTTGGAATACAAAAAGGCTTAAAAGTTTGAAGTTAATGCAGATTATTGGATTTCCATCAGATTTTGATTTATATTAATATTAAAAGCGTCGTTTATTAGTTCTGAGTTTACAACTCCTTTAAATTGGTTTATAAAGGCGGAAATCATTCGAGCGCTCTAAATTCGATTTAATCGCAGATATTTCTTGCTTCTTAGTTTTCGGTTCGTTCGATTATGCACGTCAGTTTCCTTCGTTATATTCCAATAATGCAATTGCCAGCATGTTTATCTAATTCTCGAAAATGTTATCGCGCACAACTTCGACAAGAAGTTTCTTGTTTCCTATATCGGCGCTGAAACTGAGGATCGGCTGCTTGTTTTCTTATTTTGTAACCGTCACTTCACCTTTGTGTCGCTTTTGTTTACCCGTAGCTAAGTAAACTTTGCCCAGGAAACGCCTGTTCTAATTACTTCTGATTTAAAATTGTGAGCTTGAATCTTTTTCTTCTTGTTAGTCGTTTCCACTTGTACCATTTGTAATAGTGTCGTAAGCTTGAATCAAAATGTAATAATATGATTGCTCTAAGTACGGGGGGAGTTCTGAATTTTTCCTGCCTCACCCATTTAACAAAATAGTAGGAGTGTCTTTTTTAAACCATCACTCAAGTTGTTTAACGGTTACGTAACAAATTAACAACATTGTTGAGTTTGGTTCCAAACAATGTCCTGGATGTACTTTGCCAGATGTCGCCACCAATAAGGCAGAAGTTAAAGCTGAAATAACCAAGCTAAACCAACACAAAGCCCCGGGCTATGAGCTAATAACCGGACAAATCCTGAAAATATTGCCCCGCAAAGCTGTCGTCCTTCTTACAACGATCTTTAACCGAATGCTAAGTCTCTGCTAGTTTCCTATTACATGGAAATACGCAGAAATAATAATGATACACAAAAACGGCAAACCCCCTCATAAGACATCGTCATACAGACCTTTTCGGCAAAACATGTCAATAATAGACCAAGCCCAGAGAATAGTCAACCAAATATCTAAGAGCATTGAGGAAAGGAAATACTGCAACGGAGTATTCCTAGATGTGTCACAAGAATTCGACAAAGTATGGCACACGGGCCTACTTTACAAACTTAAAAATATGGTCAATATCAACTACTACCTCCTTCTGAAATCCTACCTCACTGATAGAAATTTCTCCGTAAAACATAACGAAGCACTTTCCCCATATTACCCTACAGGCCTATACTATCCAGCGTCTCACAGGCCAGTGTGCTTGGCCCCCTCCTCTACCTTATTTACACCGCAGACCTTCCCGAAACTGATAATACCATGATCGCTGCATTTGCGGATGACGTTGCTATCCTATCTTTAGATAATAATCCAATAATATCCTCTGAAAACATGCAAACCCACTTAAATCTGCTCGACGAATGGTACAGCAAATGGCGAATCAAAATTAATCAATCCAAATCCGTTCAAGTAACCTTCATTACTCGTACTGAAGTTTGCCCTCCTGTGACCATCAACAGAACCCCCGTGCCTGTAAAATCAGATGTCAAATACCTTGAACTACACCTTGATCAACGCCTAACATGGCAGAAACGCATACGGACGAAACGGAGACAAGTAGACCTCAAGCTCAGACAAATGTATTGGCTAATGAGCAGAAAATCTAAACTATCAACTAAGAATAAAATCCTACTATATAAGACCATGCTGAAGCCGATTTGGTCCTATGGCCTTCAACTTTGGGGGTGTGCTAAACCCAGAAGGTTAAAAATAATACAAACATTTCAAAACAAAACAATTCGTGCAATTGTCAACGCACCATGGTACGTCAGCAATCGAATGCTGCACCAAGACCTACAAATCCCATACCTCACGGAAGAAATTGAAACTGCCTCCACCCAATATCAGCACCGACTTGCAGGACACCCAAACGACTTTATAGAAAATCTATACAGGGATGGACCGAACAACAGAAAACTCGAGAAATCCTGGCCGGAAGACCTACTTCAACAACACTAAGTGAAAGTGATACATAAGAAGTAATGTCAATGGGCGTTAGCCTTTCAAGTCAAAGACTTTTAACACATTTATTCAATACTTATAGTGTAGTAGATTGTAAATTTGCAATAAACGCCAATAAAAAAAAAACTTGTATTGGAAGATTATCTGCACTAAAAGCTTGTGTTTCCTTCAAAAGTGCACCCTAATATAATAATGATTTTTAAGTAGGTTTTCTAAAATTTGCGAGAGGAACTGACTTATCAGCAATGTTGTTAATCTCATTTGACATAACGCTCAATTTAAATTAACTGTGGTTAAACTATCGTTTTGAATATACCTAGTTCAGTCATCATCAAAAGAAATGAAAGCATGAATCTGAAGTATATGTAACATAACAAGTACAGCTGCACCAATATAGCCGAAACCCTGGCCGCAGGTTGCGCACAAGCAAGGTGGTTTAAGAGGGGACGGAGTTCATTTTAAACTTAAACTGTGCGTCTGCAATATTGGTACAGTTCGAGTAATAGTAGTAGCCTGTGCGTTTAACCATTGTTTTTTTATCTACAGCCACTGCACCGCAAGAAAGTTTCCATCGTCGAGTGTATTAGGCTTGTGACGTCGAGGTTTCATTTCACTTCGGCATGTTTTGTCTTGTATCTTTGTTTACGCGTTTCGCATTTCAGCTGAGTTGGTCGGGGTCTACCACCATATTTAAGGTTTCCTAACCAAGTGTTGTTATGTTCATTTGATTTTGCCACTTTATCTGAATTAAAGTGATATTTTAATTGCCGTTTCATAGGAATCAAAATTCTATTTTAATTGCCGTTCTTAAGTTGATTGCTATTTTATTATTTTTTAAAGGTTGAGTTATGGGAGGCCACTTTCGCAAAGCCTTTGAAAGTTCTCTTTGTAGGCTGGATTTGCCGATCAAAAACAATTCTTGGGATTTTGTGTTGACATGATTCTCGGAAGTCGCACGTGTTAAATTATTCCAGAATTATTGCATGCAATGTGGTGTAATCTTTTTGGTCAATGGATGCTTGCGTTGCGTTGCCTCTGGATTCGAATTCAACTTTTTGCTCGACCCGGTCACCCGATTCCATCTTCGGGGACCGAAAATAAATTAAGAAAAAGAGTGAACGCTAGGCTTTGGGAGTGAACTGACGTGTTTTCTTTTGAATATCGGGTTGTGTTGCAGATCTTTTGCTAATCAAGTTATCGTTTCGTATTTTTGCGTTAGGCAAAAGAATTTTCGACTTACGTCGGATTAAAAATATTAGCAGAATGCCAGCTTTGTGCAAAAACAATTCAGTGAATTTGTTTTCTTGGTTTGTATCGGATAAAAGCCACCAAACCCGTGGAAGTTTTGTTCTTCGAGCTGTTTTAAGTGATCCTCCCGTCCAGCGGCGGAGAACCCTCTCAACGTCGAAAAAGCCCCGTTAGAAGCGATCCAATCTCCAGGGGCGTACTAGCGAATTTTTCCCGCTTCCCGAAGATCTTAGGAACACCCCAGTTGTGCCTCTCTGTGCTTCCTACCGAACAACACTAAGGTAGGAGAAATTCTAATTGTGTGGTGAAAATTTTTCCGAGTTAATCTTCAAGCTTCAACGCTTCAACTCCGACGCCACTGGCTGCGTAGATATGTTCTAAGAAATTAAATATCGCATGCCACTGACGGCGAGCCTTTTCCAGTTCGAACGTTCCAACAAAATCTTGTATTCTTGAATCATAAATATCACCATTTTTATATATAATCGTTATAATTTTTTTATCATATTGTCAGCAAACTAAAAAAGTTGAATTATGTTTGCTTTGAAATTTACCACATCTTTTATTTTTGTGTATTTTTATCTGTGTGTGCATGGACTTTGCAAGCTTTATATACAGGAGGAGGCACAATAAAGGTGAGTCCGATTCCCGTAAGCTGCTGGCTTCTCGGTTTCCACAAGAACTGGTAATCTCCTGCGATTTGGAAGGTGGCGCCCGTTAATTTCAACCTACCCTGTACACAACTAGGAAGATTTCCCTCCCGTAAGCGGTTTCCGTGACCACCCCTACTCCTCTGAGCTTTCACCTTCTTCCACCTATACTGTCGCGGGTCGACGAAAATCTCGTTTGACTCGTAACAGTGTTAAGTAATTATGGATTTATACAATAATATTAATCATATCGTATCACTGTAATGGTAGCTAGGTCCGACGGCTTAAACGCGCATTTTGAAGCACGGCTTCCACAAAAATTTCAGATTATTATTGCTTATAAGAGAATTATATAAGAAATTTTTTTCCATAATCTTGTCTAAAACGGTAATTGCTTGAAGTAGCAACACGGGTGTTATACTTCCATGCATAGGAAATGTCTGCGGGGACACCTGAAAGCAGTTCCGCACCCTGTTACCACATTGACCTAGTTTGCAGATGTAGTTAATACAGTGGGTTTAAAGGCTTTAAGTGCTCTCCGAGGCACCAGAGTAGCAGCATGTGAGCGTAGGTTTCGATTACCTATTTAAGTAGTAATAGGTCACTGTATGTCACCTAGACTTTTTAGCTAGCATTGAAAAAAATTTAATATACTTGTCTAATGATTCATACATGTTAGTTGATGTGTTTGAAAATATTGTACGTATCTGTTTAATATAACAAGTAGAAATTCAAAATGTCTAACAAAAATTATATAATAAATTCCAGTTATATAGTAATCTGAAAAAGGTTTATTTTTCTATTTCTAATCATTAATTTTTACGCTAAAAATATGGAACATGGAGCCTAAAATCAAAATCGTTTGTTATCTAAATTATGCTTTTTCTGGTACAGTTAAATCGATTCTTTCAAACATTCTACAAGGCGGACGCTTGGAAATAGTTTAGATGGAAAATTCTGACTTAATAAATGAAATAAGATCTTATGCAATAGAAACATAAAGTATTTTCGCTACCGAAAAAATTGCATTCCCGACCATATTATGTACGCATAATTATGGGTTTAATTTTTGGAATGCTGGAGGAATACTTCTAGTTACTTCCAGCCAAAATCTACAAACACTGGAGAATATTTCGCCAATTCTATATTGAAAGTGGGTGTAAAAGTTACGAATAAACTCTGCGGAAAGTTAACTGTCCGAGAGTTACTGCTTCATGACAACACCTCCTCGCACAAGCCCACAGTTGCAGACGGCCAACATTCGGAAATGTGTCTTCTTCCACTTCAACCATTCAATAGCGCAGTAGGGATTTTAATTTATATAAATTTCCAATCGACCGTTTAGAGGTCGAAGATATATTGACACATCTGAAGCAATTTTATATTTGGAGTCCTAAGATAAATATTTTTTAAAATGTTTGGAAATCTTTGGAAAATTCATTATGAGAAATGTATAAGCGTTAATGGAGATTATAATATAGAAAATAATTCGTTACTCTGTTGTGTCACTAACCTATTAAGACTAAAACGATTTGAAGCTACTTTGTGATGGTTATTTTCGATTTGAATTTATTAAGAAAATTACAGGTGAGAAATAATAACGAAACTTTGAGGATTTGCTCATTTGAAAAGCTCCGCTTTAAGTTAGTAAGACGAGAATGTATGCATATAGAAATCATAAGGGTCGGGTTTGAAAAGAAACGCCAGGAAAATAGGAATCAAAAATACAAACGGCGAGCGGAAGCCTTTCAACTTGCAAAACTTTGAGGATAAAACCACATCAAAAACACTTCTGTGTGTTGGATTCCGCCACACAAGCGCAGATACCTAAATGGTAAAGTGGTTGAAAATTTGTGTGGCTTTGTGAAGAAAAGTATTTTAAAGCGAAAGAATTCGTAAGTTTTGTAAAATAATAGGCGAGACTTACCTTGGGGTTTGTGATATTTTCGAAGGTGAGTTCGGATTCCTCGCCGTTGAGCATTATTGAAACTGATTGTTCCCCTAGGGCATCTGAAAAGAAAAATTTGCGTGCATATAATGTTTTAAGGGAAAGTGAAAACCTTTAAACACTAAGGATTCATTAAAACTTCTTAAATGGGTCTCCTTGGAAATTGTCTAAGGGGGAAAATAGTATTGAGGATTTATACTCAGTCGTAAGTAAAATTTACGATAAATTATTACCAGCCAGATATAATTCAGAATTAAATTTGCTAGGGCATAAACACAGTGGCGGCTTATGTAAGTAATTATTAAAGTTTTGTTTTGTTTCAAACAAATAAATCTTCATATTTATATAAATCTTTTTCATTTTGATTATAAAGTTTGTAAACGGTTAACAGAACCTGAGGTAATCGTTTAGAGTTTTAGACATTTTTAACTGTCATTAATAGCAAGTAAAAAGTTCCGTTTCTGCTTAGGCAATCGAGCCAAATTTAACAGACTATACGCATGGTGATACTGTGATTGCCAGGAATTGAATAATTGATGGTTAATCATGCTTACCCAAACCAAATATGTACTGTGTTACAATAATACGGTAAATTCTGTATAATTGCAGGAATGTGAACGCTACAATCCGCCGGTAGCCTAAGGTGATGACTAAACATGTACGCTGTTTGGCAAATTGGAAAAATATCGAATTATGTACCTTTAACATTTTAAAAACGAGTGGGTTCATGTGTAACATCTGGGGTTATGAATTTATAAATTGTGGGTACAAACAGTGGTTTGCGTGTACTTTATATCACAAGAATTTTACCTAAATTTTCAAATATGGTTTGAGAAACTAATTGTTACTAAAATCTATAGCCGTGGACAATCGATTGCAAGAAGCGAAATGCAGATTTAAATAATACTATGATCTCTGGGTTATTTTCGGCTTTTATATTGTTTAGAATTTAGACAACCTACCAAAAAATATTTGCGTATAATAAATGCTGTACTACAAAATAGCAACTTCCACTTATGGTTTGAGGTTATAACTAAACTTGTGTTGCTGTTTTATTAAAGCATTGAAAGGTTAAGTACTGTATTATCGTGTATTTATAATGATATATATGTAAATTGAACAGCAGAGGTTTGACCCACTTGTAAAATTTAAGGTTATGTTACTTTGCCAGTTTTAGGTAAACAACTCATTCTCTCAGTTTCCCAAAAATTAGGAACTGTAGGCGAATTGTCATTTTTAACCTAAGGATTTTATCTGCATCTTGCACAATTTTTATAAGTTTTGCAGCTCTTATTGAAATTTCTAACTGCAGACAATGGATTGTCAGCAGCAGTAGTTATCCAGTTAGCTCTGGTCATATTGTGACAAGGGATATCAGGAACAGAAATTCATGGATTCAAGGGTAATAGTATATTCTTCAACGAGTGTAGAATGACAGCTATTATTCACAAGGATGAAAATTCTGTCATCCGAGTGAATAATAGCTATTCTACACGAGTAGGAGACTATACTTTCTCTACTACTATTTCATAGGAAGTTACAATTTTTGGTCCGAATCAGTATAATAAAATTTTTGCTTTAGGTGGACGTATGTCGGTTCACTAGCCACAACCATTTTACGCCGTGTACACCATTTTGTACTGTTTCTGCGATTTTTTCGGCAGTAAATTAATACACGTCGTTTTCGAGGTTTCCGTTATTTCTGGTGGCGTACACATCTCAGCGTTTTCGCTGCCTGAATTATTCATACCTAGTTCTTACTGTTTTTACGAATACGAAAATTTAAAACTGTTTTTGACAGTTACTTCAAAAACAAGTGGGAGATCCCAAGCGCTAACATGCCACGCCCACAAGCTTCCGGTTCCGCAATTTATCGTTTAATTCTGATACAGAATCCCACCGAAATAGAGATCAGAATCCAACGGAAATGGAGAATATCTATCATTCCTCAACTAAAAAGGTATATGTATATCTATATATTATATTACAACGTAGAGAAATAGTATTATTTATAAATATCGCGGTTAATTTTCAAAACGATCTACTGTTGTAGGTTTTATGATGCTGTACCATCAATAAAATTGTATACTCATACAGGTAATATCAGAGAGAGTACGGAAAAAACTAATACGTGAAGTTTCTCGTATAGTAGCACCAATGGATGCCTTACAGAATTTCTCATAAGGCGACCGTGGTAGAATAGTGGCCCAAGCGCTTGACTTCGGAGTTATTCTACCAAAATCGCTTAGGTTCGAATCCTGCACTTTCCTAGGTTGTTTGTGGTGTCTTAGTTGTAGTTGGGGCATGCGGTTTTTCAAGGATGGATGTTAGATCCGTTGAGTAGCACGAAATGTGCAGAGCCGGGTTCAGCTGGGTGGGAAGGGAATCTCGTAGTTGTCAAAGACAACTCCATCCATGATACTTAAAAAAAAGAATTGACCATAAATAAAATATTGTACATTTTTTGCTTATTATACCCGAAGGGTTCATTGAGAATCTTCCGTTATAGTTACACGTTATATAGGTTATAGTCTTAGCTATTTGTATTGTAGTGACCTTGATATCTGTTTTCTACTACAAAGACCAAGTAGTACAGACAAAATATTCAGCTTTTTTCTATGTCAATGTAAAGCACATTCTTCTACGATTTGTTACGGTGATATAATGGACTTAATTTGAAAATAAATTATTACTGTAACAATGCACACGACCTATTGTGGACTTTCCCAATAGTATGCCCTTTAGTATTACAGCAACCCAACCGGTAGCACTGATGTCGCTGTCTCTACTCAAGTATTAGAGGCATATTTACATATCACGGGCCGTTTAAATACTCCCGTCTAATGCGGGACGTAGTCAATTAGTCAGTTTAGTGGTCGATGAGCCTGCCACACTTCAATTTACCGTAGTTCTGTCATTATATTTAGTTGTGTAATAAAGTGTAAAAATTAAAACGCGGCCGAAATTTACCATCAAATATGCGAGGTTTATGGTGCAGGCATCATGACTGGAGAAAGGTCAGATACTGGTATAGAAATTTTAGGTATGTTCGAACAAACGCGCACGATGAGGAACGAAGTGGTGGGCCTTCTGTAGTCAACGACGATCTTATGGAAAATTTGAACAAGAGTAGTTGTGAAGATCGGTGTTTCACGATTTCTGAAATAGCCGCAATTTTGCCTGAAATTCTATGTACGGTTCTGCATGAAATTGTCACGAACATACGACATATTTTTTACGAGGTGAATGCCAAAGATGTTGACGGATGTACACAATACCCCGCTAAACGCTAATTGACCTTCCTGCATCGCTATAAAACGATAGCGCATGTGATGAGTACCTAATCACATTGTGACTGGCGACGAGAATTGGATCTCGTACACGAATGTTGAAACCAAGTAACAATCAATACAGTGGAAGCATACGAGTTTCCCCAAATCCAAAAAGTTTGGGTAAACTTTCGAGAACCGAAAGCTTATGGTTATGGTACTATTACCGCCGAGCGGCAACCTTCTACGACGAAGGTATACAAAACTTGTACCACGCTATGAAACGTGTTTAAATTGGAATGGTGACTATGTGGGGAAATATTTTAGGAGTGTATTTAAGATTTAAGCCCAATAAATTATTACCTTTACATTTTTTTACAGCCGATCAGTACTTGATTTCCTAATAAGTCTCGAAGAATGAATAGAAGTTACTATAGTTGGTTTTACACTTGCCATGCAGTACAGAGATGATACAAATACAATGTTTACAAATTTTAGTTGTCAATTTTGTTTGAGCTATACATTTAATCCTTTTCGCACAAAGGTTTAAGCTTTAAAGAGTTGTAATTTAAAACCTTTAAAGAGAAATTTATCTAGAGCAGGCTGACAGGTAGCATTTAACATTGAAGATGATTTTTACCAGTGATCCTCAAACATGGCGGGAAATGGGTAGGAATATATTTTAGAGCCATTATAAGTTTGATACTTGAATAGCCGCATTTTGAGAACTTCTGAACAGTTGCTACATTGAATAAATTCAATCTACATATAGCTCTATGTTTTCAGTACTGCATGGCAAGTGTGAAACAAACTATAGTATGATATTATTTGATTTTGGTAACACAGAATATGTATTAATCAATTTCAGACTTGCGAGAATTTCATATGAATCAGAAAATACATTAAATTATTTCAGGATTTGACAGCGATAATAAAATAAACCTTTCGACTATATTGTTTATATTTTGTATTATAGTTGGATTATCATCATCTCATTGGTTGGAAAAACCACAGATTTCGTTGGTTAATATTGCGTACCCTACACAGGGTAAACCTTGTTAATTTTGTGGCATAGGTTAGTTCTTGATATTTTTCATTATTTTCCCATACAATAACCAATGGTCGAAATAGTTTCAACGTTTGGCAATAGATGGCACATAGTGTCTGGTTTCTACGGGTATTAAACATGTGCTAGTAAATCATCTGCAAACGTTGCAGTAAAATTGTAACTAAATAAAGCGCGAATTGTCATTACGTTTATTTGGTGTCGCAATAGCGTGTTAGTTATTCAGATGAATGTATAATTAAACTAAGAGGTAGGTCAATAATATTTGGTATAATGTTCGATCATACTTCGGTTTAATGTTTAAACTTCATGGTACCCTCGTTATAGGAGATTTACAACGGGGATTATCTTAGGTGTAGAGTTGAAGTTCTTAGATTTTAAGCAGCCATATTTTCAGAAGTCCGATAAAAGTTTGTTTTAACGACTAATGGTGAACTTTATCAATAATCTTTAAATGAATAATGATAATAGTTGATGTAGCATATTATGTTAAACATGATTATTAATAAAAACAAGCTATAACGATTTAACCAATTATCACGAAATTAACACGATTTTTTTTTCTAATTTAAGATGCCTCCCAAGTATCGTCAGTATAGACGAGAAGATTTGTTTGAAGCAGCCAAACTAGTGCGTGATAATAATATATCAATTTACAAAGCAGCAAAGCAGTGCAATATTCCTTGGTCAACACTGAAAGATTTTTTGAAACGATCCTATTGCACTCACGCCGGTATTAGAGCAAAGGATTGTCAAACAAATCGTTGCAATGCAGGAGTTAGGATTTGGTTTCAACATAAATTTAATAAGAAAGCTGGCTTTTAAGCTAGCCTCATCAGTAGACAAGCATCCTTTCAATAGTAAGCAGCAGGTAGCAGGTGAATGGTGGTGGAGAGACTTCAAAACCAGATATCGGTTAATGCTACGGGTTCCTGAAAATATTGCAGCCTACAGGTCATCAATGGCCCATCCTACTATCTTAAATGACTTCTACGACAGCTTGGAGATATTAGTTATGTACCATATTAGGAATAGCAGATCGCCCTGATTTAATTTGGATTTGCGACGAGACGGGCTTGTCATATGTAGTACGACCATCACGAATTATAACCTCTATCAGGAAAAAATATGTGTATAAAAGGGTTTATGCCGATCGTGGTGAAAATCATACTATGAAGGGCTGTATGAACATTAGTGATCACTGGATTCCTCCTCTCATTATTTTCAAAGGAATTAGGATGAGTGATGACCTCAAAAGGGAGATCGTTCCTGCTATGCTCGTAAAATTATCTCCCAAGAGATGGATAAATGGAGATATCTTTGTGGAATGGTTTCGCCATTTCATAGCTTCCATTTCAGCAACTCATCCCGTCATCCTTGTGATGGACTCCCACGCATCACACATTGCGGAAGAGGTGATAGAGTTGGCAAAGCAAAATGATATTTATCTAATTACATTCTCTGCCCATACCACGCACATTTTGCAGCCGTTGGATGTCGGCGTGTATCGTTCATTTAAACAGGCTTGGTAGAACAGCATGAATGCCTATATGGCACACACGCCTGACCGAAAACAAAATCGGACAAATTTTTATACCCTAATGAAGCCAGCGTATTTTAGCGCATTCAAACCCGAAACAATAATTGCGAGCTTTAGGAAGACGGGGGTATAGGGACCCACTTAATCGTGACGCGGTTCCCGAGGAGACTATTTCAACTTCAAGATTAACTGAAAGGCCAGACCCGCACCCTAGAGCCTTGACGCCGGAATCTGATAATAAAACAATTGATGAAATATTGACGGTTCAAACAATACAACCTAACACCCAAGAGGCTTCAAGAATGAAGAAGAAAGGAGATTCTAGAGCAAAATGCTTGAACCCTCCATCTCCTGAAAAAGATGAACCACCTCGGAAAGTTGGAGAACACAGAAAACTGGAAGTACCATTTCCGTCCCCAGCACTTTAGGGATCCAGAAGAAAAAAGATGACTATAGGACTGCGGATCTTGTGGGTTTACTTACAATCAAGATGTGAAGAAAAAGACAGGCGTTACTTAGATACAATGGAGCTTCTGCTTGGTTTGGTATCATGCAAATTGCCAAAATGGACACAATGAAGCTGGACATGTATTCATGTGCTGTCAGAGTGGTTCAGAAAATGACGATTGATTGGTGAAAACTTGTAATTAGGCTTAAGTGAATTTGTTCCTGATTTGTACAACAAATTTGTTGATTCAATTTTGCTGTGTTTTGTAGCGATTTTTATATTTTAGTTGTAAAAACTAGGTATCACCGTTTTACCAAGATACTATCGCGAATTATTTTTGCAGTAGTGAATTCTACACTGGAAAAGGGTCTATCGATGTGTGCAGTTCAAAATTTATGTATCTTATACTAGCCTATAAAAATTCAAAGAAACATTAAATTCTCACGAAATTACCAGGGTTTACCGTAGTTAACGAAATAAAATAAAATCACCGTAGTAGGGAATGGCTATCAAAGTAATTTTTACCAAACAGTTAATAAATCATTTCAAAACTGACCCTTAAATGTATCAATATGTCATATACGTATAGTAAAGGGAAATTAAGTGTATGTTTTGTTTATATTACTGTATATGTTAAACGGTATGACGTTATTCATAAATACGGTTTAAATTTTTATACTTAGTTGATTATTTCAGTAATATAATTTTACTTTCGATATTTGGCTAGGGGCGGGGATGGCTTAGTGGTAGAAGAGCCAAGCTTTGGATGTAATAGTCCAAACGCTTTCCGGTTCGTATCTCTCCAGGGTCGGAAATTTTTCTAATTCCCTGGGTGATAGGTATTGGGTCCCGGTCTCCATTTCCCATTGGGGATCAAATTAATGGCATTCCTCGTATTACGGTCGCATTAGAGGAGTATCAAGATCATATGCACAAAAAAAATACACCACATACCAGCAGGTTAAGCATGGTTACGCACCAACAAGCAGAGTCGGGCCCTGTTGTGCATTGCACAAACTAACTTAGCCTTGTCTCACACCAAAAGTGATGGCCCTCTAAGGTCTGTGAAAGCTTCATAATAATAAATAATACTTGGGTACGTTTGAGTAGTAACTATACTAACAGGCTACGGATATTCGATATGCATCTTATGGTATATCGCATCTTACTTAACAGAAAAATGAATATTTGTATAACGCGAACTTGATGAAGCCTAAATTATAAGCATTATCACATTAATATCCTAAAACTAATGGGAAGAGTAGACGAAATACTCCCTCAATTTATATAAATAATTTTTGAAATATAAGAAAGTCTGTACGTTAGTTGCGTTTATTGAGTTCTTGATGAATTAGAACAGTGGATACAAACAAACGCAAATGGGTCGTAAATCAAATTGCTTCTCTTTGAAACAGTTCTAGCTTAGCTTGTGAATGTTTGTTTAAGAGGAAGTAACCTGATATTCATGCGTGTACAAGGTAATGACCGCAGAACTGATTTGTAATTAAACGCAGTACGGCTATTAATTATGCAACACAGAAGTTGTAATTTGGATAATTATTAATTTATGTGTGCGTATTCCCATGCCAGCACATGATCCAAGTGAGCGCTTAGGTGGCTCTCCATGAAATTGGGTTAGCACTAATTGAGATGCATGGAGGATTATTACAACGTTCCGGGGTAAATATTTTTGCAACACGTTGAAATTCAATGCGAAGTTCTAGCCACCAACAGAGCTCAAAATTCATATTGTGCAGCGTGCTTTCAAGTTGCGAGAAGTGTTTGGTTTCCCTACGGAATTTCTGGTGTGCCGTTCTAGCTGAGTACTCGACTTTAGTAAAAAGTTCGTCCAGATAAAAGCTGCGAGATTGTATTGCTTATAGCCGGGCATTTCCAGCTTGATCACTTTATGTTTCAGATCAAATCCTGTAGCCATGCTGCGCAAAATGGTCTCGACTCTATGAGAGTTTCACTGATTCTCAGCAGTTGTTCGCGGGTTCATGAATATTTCGAACGAATCCAAATGGGTGTCAGAAACAGTTCGTGTTAATTGAGAAAATTTTGCCTCTGGTCACATTTTTAGTAATTTAAATTTATACATAACAATCTCAATGTTTGATATTACTAGAATACCTCATAGCTAAATTCTGTCTAGATATTAATTCCATAATCCTTCAGTCTGTCTTAACTTTTTCTATGTTCATGTATGCATTGCTGGGCAATTTCAAAATATAGCAAAGCGTCTCCATCTTCAGTAAAAGAGTGAAAGTATTTTCCATAGCGTGGAAGAAAGGTTTATGTTATTGTGCTGTTCAAAATGTAAATGTCACACCCTCTTTGAATAAAACCCTAAATAAAGTGAGAAAAAGGAAGATAAACCTAGATAAATGGAAAGACAATGAAAGTAAAAGGTTGAGAAATTGTGGTAAAGAGTATTTGAACAGAACACGCCATATAATACCTGAAAAATTGGCAAGTGGTACGTGGAAAAAGGGTACATGTCTTATAACCTAACCTAGCTAATTTCTTTTAGGCGCGAGTTTGCAATCCCCAAAACTGCAAGAAAGAAGGTTGTGCTAATATCACTCAAGATGATAAGCGAGACCTATTTGCTGCCTTTTATTTAATGAACTACAATGAACAAAGTTCATATCTAATTAAATGCATGTCCATGCAAGAGCCATGTAGACGGCGCAAAGGTAAAAGCGATGCTACATCCAAAAAGTTAACTACCTTTACGTTATCTATTACATTTAAAAAAAATAATCAATGTATTACCATACCGATTTGCAAAATAGTTTATGCAATGCGTTTCAAATTATGACAAAGAGAATTCAGGTACTGCAATAAAAAATGAAAAATGGCGTGATTAATCCGAAAGGCTGTCGTGGTAAGCATGAAAACCGACCGCACGCAATAGCAGAAGACGTCAGAACTACTATTCGCAAGCATATAAATAGTTTCCGAAAACAAGAGTCGCATTACTATCGAGCAAAATCAAAGCCAACGTATTTTCACCCCGAACTTACTTTGAAAAAAATGTACTCCCTATTTATAGGAGGGTTCCCTGAACTTGGTGTAAAGTTTCGTTTATGCCGTGATGTTTTCAGCCAATACAACTTCAAATTTGGCATTCCACGAAGTGATCCATGTAATTATTGCGATAAACTGTATATGTAACTGCAATGTGCAGAAAATGAAGAATCCAAAAAGAAAATAGCACAGCCGAGTGAACTACACCATAGGAAGGCAGAAGCAGGATATAAATTTTTAAGTGATGACATTATTACAAGCAAAAGACCTAATTCAAATAAGTATGTTATCTGCATTGACTTGCAACAAGTGTTATTCCGCCCTACACTGACGCATTCCTCAGTTTTCTACCAACGTCAGTATTCATGCTATAACTTCTGTATATCCAATAGTGGTACGGATGAAGTTAGGATGAACCTATGGCACAAGACCATAGCTGGCAGAGAATCCGCTGAAATAGCTTCAGCCATATTGAAATATGTTCAAGATCGTTATCTTATATTGGAAGAAGGAGAAGAACGCCAGCTAATAATTTGGTCGGACAGATGTGTCGGCCAAAATAATAACTGGAAGATAGTTACCCTCTGTCATTATCTAATACAATTTCGGTGTTTCACAATGGTAGAACAGAAGTTTCTTTGCTCTGGGCATAGCTTTTTGCCTTGCGATAGGCAATTTGCGTTGATAGAAAAGAGGAAAACAGTATCCAAAGTGTTTGTTTCTGATATGTGGAAAGATGTGATAGAGAGTGTCCGAGATTCAAAACCCTTTGAGGTAAGAATGCTCTATCAGGAAGATTTTAAGGATTTAACAGCTATAGAGAAGAACATTACTAGAAATCCTAATCTAAAAATCACCCAGTACATGTGGTTTAAATACAGCCAGGATGATCCAGCTACAGTCAATGTTCGCTCCAGCCACAATACACTTCAGCCTTGGACTGCCTTTAAAATTTGTAACAAGAGGAACGTAAATCAACCTGCGCTGCAATATTTTCCATTACTTTATACAGAACCTTTAAAAATAACATTCGAGAAAAAGGAGAACTTAATGGATATGACTGACTACATACTATTAAAGTATATCGAATTTTATGAAAATTTAAAGTGTACAGAAAAGAAGAACAAGTAACATTAGATTTAATTTTATTTAAAAAATAAAGTGTAGTTTTCATCCCTGTAATCCTTTAATAAAAATTCATTTACCACTACATAAACCCTTATTCCACGGAAATAACTTTGAATGGTTTGTATTGTTGTTATTTTACATATTTTGTTTATTATACTGTATATGCTTGTATTTAAATTTGAATTAACACACTTTTAAGCATGAATTACCGAATTTGTAACAAATAATGGCAAATAAAACGTTTTTTTTTCATTCCTGAAAATGTATGAATTGTTACGTGAACCCTTCTTCGAGGGAAGGCCTCATTTGTATGTATCGAAACGATATTCGATCTGAGGAAGAAAATTAGGTTGTGTGGTGTGTAGTCATAGTGGCACACTAAACGTTTGGTCTACATAGCGAAACCAACATAATAATAACATCAGTCGAGTCAAGATTGCTGCGAAATAATAAATATTTATGTATATGATTACTCGTAATTTATTTCTTGATACAGCTTATTTTTTTGATAATAAAATTATGATGAAATTATTCTGAAACGGACGCGGGTTCGAACCTGGCTGAGGTCGGCGAGATTTTTCTAGCGGGGAAAAATCTGAAAATGCGCCTTCTGTCGGATAAGAAGTAAAACCGTAGGTCCCTTGCCACTGCGGTGTGTGACACTACTGGAGTTGGAATTACTCCAGATAGGCAAAACTCTTAGTTAGGTTGTACAATGGGCCATATGGCCTAAGTGCATAGAGATGCTTGGAAAACCGCGTCCTAGATCTCGCTCTTTCAAAGCAAGCAATACTAATAATGATCATCTCGAATCTCTAAGTATATTAAATCCAAGCTGTATTAACTTACAACTAGCTGGAGATTTGTTTAGTTGGGGCTACTAGATTTTATTTCTATTCAGAATATTCGCATCAAAATACAGTAAACAATAACAAACATCGGTAAATTATAGTAAGTAAGTAAGTAATTTATTTGCAAATAATGCCAGTGGCGTACAAATTTATATCACATTTCGTAAAAGACCCAAACATTACAAATTCCAAGAATCAAAATATACACAAATACAGGTACAGCATAAGACCATAGGTGACTATAATATTAATAACTATACTAGGTACTTTAGGTATTTAGAAATTCGTCAAGCGTATAGAAAACGTTTTCGGTTAAATACAACTTTAGCTCAGTTTTGAAGGGTTTTAAGTTATCTCTTATTTTAATGGATTCAGGAAGCTTATTGAAAAATGTAACGGATTTGAACATGTAGGATTTAAAATAAACTGAGCTT
>JABXWE010014374.1:0-20117 GCA_014611495.1 Limonius californicus
TGATATGTTTGATGTAGATTTACAATTTATTTAATTATAAGTGATGTTCATAATCTAAGATGCTTTGTCACCTGTTAAACAGATTTCCCCAAACGAAACCCAAATTTATTTTTAATTTCCAATAAACAGCGCCCCCTGGATATAGATATACAAGAAGGTTGTTTTACTCATCTGATTAGGATAAATATGTTTATTAAAATGGTATATTAAGTTACAAATAAGTGTTTACCGGTGTACGTAAAAGGATACCTAAATACAAACGCTCAAACAAATGACTTTATTTTCTGTAATCTTAATCTCATTATTAACACACTTCCCTCTCTTCTGAAGATTCTAAATCTGTAATAGTGACTGTCTACATATTTTTTTAGGAGTATAAAGTATGCTACGATCGCTGGATGGCGTTATTTAGACTAAAATCCATAAAATACTAAACAATAACAAATATAAGCTCATATTGGCTACTCGATGTAAAGTTTAGACTTTGACAGCTATTGCAACATCCCTAAAATTTGTGTAAATATGATTTATGGCTACCCTATTCCAAAACATCATGTAAAATCTGCCATCAGAGATATCTTATCCCTTAGAATGCATTTGAAAATGTGTACAGACATTTCTCGGTATCTCCTTCCAACTCAGTTTGATGTTATCACCTTGAAAACACCTTTCAACCTTTACAAATTAAAATTTGTATAATATTTAGCCGTATTTCATTCAGGGTAATCATTTTAAAACTACCTTCATCAATATTTTAACCTTTAAAATGCATTTTGCGCCTTTTAAGAAGTGGAAAAAAAAGTTTTATATTTTCCTTATTCGAGAAAAGTATGTAAGAACAGCATGGATATTATAAACTATGTCGATTAATTAGAAGTAAATTAAAATATCATAATCTGTACAGCATTCCATTACAATTAAAGACTGGAGTAAACAATTAGAGGAATGAACACCCAAAAGGTGTTCCAAAAGCAAGGCGAGAAAGGACGGATTACGTTACAAAGGGCGCCCTTGAAAAAGACAGGAAAACATTAGAAACATCAGCGAAGCACAAGTGTAAAATATACACAGTGTGTTATTAAATGAAATTCAATTTATGTGGATAAAAAAACATTCTTTAGGTAAGTGCAGATGTAAAATCTCGGCATAGCTTATTTATTATTAATTTCATTGCATCATATATGGCGCACAATCGTGGGTAATAGTATATATCTGACTAGTGCATTTGTTGCTGTGTACAAGAAAATGAGGTTTAAACTGTACTGTTGTATTAATACTACTACGACAAATCGCATTACCAAACCAATCTCCGCAAAGAAAAGATTCGTCTTCAGATTGAACAAGTGACGACAGGTTTATCAGAACAAAGTGTGAACCATAGCCCACGGGTTCATTTGGTATATTTTATTAGACAACTTAGAAAAAACAACATTTCAATATCACAATAATTTCTAGTAGTAATACTATTCTTAGTGCCATTACAGCTTCAGTATTTGATTAACAAAACATTTAACAGATTGTTATCTTATTTTCTGGTGGGGTTATCTACTATTAAACTACTACATAAAGCATTTAATATTTTTCAATGTGATAAGCACAATCCGTTAAATTAATTATTCCACACTACATTCAGAACAACCTGAATAGAAAACTTCATTCCTAACTTACCACACGGTGTAGAGAAAACGGCAAGAGTAGTAAACCAAAGGACGTACCTAAAAATAAGACAAATTATTAGTTTCCTGTTGTAGAACATTAATTATCACATCTCTTCATAGCAAATAATCTAATACTTGTGTAATACACATGAGAAGTAAACAACAATGGTTTTTTCTCGAAGGATCATATTTTATCCCAAAGAGGAAGTTTAACAATTCTTATCACATTATTTATTTGGAGTTACGTAAAGATAAGTTCCTTAACAACTGTACAAGTCATATGTTACAACAAATGTATTGTAGATATCCAGATAAAAACCACAGACAAAATAACGCGATGAATTGGCGTCCGCCCAAGCGTCGTACAACGCCAATTTTATTACGGAAATAATGTAGAGGTAAACCGATATACAATAGATATATAATCAATATTAACAAATATTATACAAAAGTATTGTAATATGAATAATCTCAGGCAAAGGCTTACAGGCCCATTATTCTTACGTCATTTGTACTTAAGATAATGAAAAAGTTGCTCAACACGTATACCAGGGACGGTGTGTGTGCTGGTAACCACTTCACTATACCGCGACCAGTTTGCATGTAGAGCAGGACTATCAACAGGAACAGCACTTCACCACCTCGTCAGGAGCGCAGAAAAAGCACTGGAAAATAAGAAATTCTTCTAGGGACGTTCCTGGACATAGAAGGAGAGATAATATATGATTTAACTCTATCACAACAGCCATGAGAAATATGGGTCTGAAGGTGACGTGCTGCAGGTAGATAGACTGCATGCTCAGAGGTAGGGTGGTTTACACGTCGCTTCTGGATGGGACGCCGGTAGTCTAGATGGCAGGGGGGTGCCCGCAAGGGGGAGTCCTCTCCCATCTGCTGTGGAACCGTGTCATGGACGGACTGTTAGTGAAGTTCAGCAACGAAGGCTTCTCAACGCTAGAAGACGCGGATGACGTGGTCATTCTAGTAGAAGGGAGATTCACTAATACAATCAGGTAACGTATGCAACTGGCCCTGACTAACTAAGACTAGGCAAGATTCAAAGGTTTGCCTGTCTAAGCATCACGGGGGCATTAAGAACAACGCCCACCGTCCTTGACCTTCCCCCTGCACCTGGTGCTTAGGAGGAAGGCTATAGAGATTGCAGAGCTCACAGTACAATCTACGTGCATGCCCATAACACACGAGACTAATTGACCATATGAAATCAAAACACTAACAGCTACATTCTACGAGATAGTAATTCATGATCGAATACAGTGGGGTGCACCTAGGCAGGACTTGCCTCCTGGAAGTCTAATCTGGTACACGGACGGCTCAATAACCGAGACAGGTGCCGGAGCAGGAGGATATGGTGTAAAGCCAAGGCAGTCTTAGATTTCCACTTGGCAGATACGCCTTCGTTTTTCAAACGGATATATCCGCGATACTACAATGTGCGCCAGAAAACAATACAAGAACCTACGCAGGCTGGCGTATTTATATCCTATCGGACAGCCAAGCGGCCCTAAAAGAACTCTCAAAATTTAAGGCCTCATCCAGACTGGTGTGGAAATGCTACGAAGAACTCAATGACCTGGTAGGGCAGAACATTGTGAGACTGCTCTGGGTTCCAAGTCACTGCGGGATCGATGGTAACGAAAAAGTGGATAAACTCGCAAAGCAGTGGTCAACAGGTTTCTATTACGGTCCTGAAGCTACGGTGGGAGTATCAAGAAATGCAATCCGTAGGTTTATCAGCGAATGGATTTGCAACAAACACAAACTTTACTGGACCAACAGGTCAGGGTTAGCCCATATCAGGGCATTTAGTAAAGGTCCCAGCAAACAGAGCCACAGAACTCCTTATGTTAGGCAGAATACACCTAAGAATTCTTACGGGCTTTCTAACAGAATACGCGACTGTCAAGGAGCACCTCGGGAGGATCAAGAAATTGGAGATCCCACATGCAAAATCTGCAATGAGGCACCAGAAACTGCAATGCATATTCTATGCAGCTGCGATGCGCTGGCTGGTAAAAGACAACGCATATTCGGGTAACCATACATGGAACTGAAAGATTTTAATACACACCCCCGTGAGTGACTTGTACACTTTGGTACAAGGAAGTAAGATCATGGATTGGATATGAATAACTACCAGGGTGAACACAATAAGCGTTATAGGCTGAAGTGTCTCCGGAACCAAGAGTAGATGGACCCAGGGAGAAAGGAAAAAAATATATATGAATAATAAATAACGCAATCTCAGATGCTTTCAAACAAATTCTCCAACTTGAATTGTCCACGTTTTTCCACTATTTAAAAAAAAACATCGATCATTGTCTATCTATTATTAATTGCTTAAAGGTTATCTTTTTTTATATTCATTCAATGTTCTTAAATAAATTACATCAATACGATAGCACAATAATGATGCTATTAAAAACTTTCCTCAATCATCATCCTGTATTGTAGTAAATGGAAATTGACAACTATTCCAAATACAAGATTTCCACGTGAAATTACCTTTTCCGATGTTTCAGTTTTCATTACATCCATTACTTTATTGTGCTTCTCTTATTCGTGTGGAATTTTAAAATATTTGCAGCATAACTGCTATGGGAAACAAAATTAATAACACCTGCAAATCAATACAATTTCTTGGATGACATTTTAATTATCATACAGTAAACAAAGATGTAGGGGCATTAACTGCGATGTATACGCATGTTTCGTGGATTACCAAAAAGCCTGTGATCTAGTACAACATCAAAAAACGATTGAAATTTTAAAGAGAACAGGGCTAGACGACAAAGATATTCCAATAATTACCAACCTATACTGGAACCAAGTGGCAGAATTAAGAGTACAAGGTCACATAATAGACTCAATAGGAATACAACGTGGAGTAAAACAAGGCTGTGTATTGTCTGTACTCAGAAGACATTTTCAAAGAAGCTACAAGATACAGAAATCAGAATAGCAATTAACGGAAAAAATATGCGTAATATACGTTTCGCGGGCGATACAGTAATTTTCGCAAACAACTTAGAAGATTTGCAAACCCTGTTTACCAAAGTTAATGAAGCTAGTAAGAACTACGGCATAAAATTAAACTGCAAGAAGACCAAATATATAGTGATTTCCAAAAACTCTGTCAACTATATGCTGATCAAGAACGAATAAAAGAAGTCAATATAAATATACTTACTTAGGTAGTACCATAACAGATCAATGGGATCATTATGTGGAAGTAAAATGCAGAATAGCCAAGGCCAGATCGGCATTTATAAATATGAGGAAAGTTCTGTGCAGCCATGATATTACATACATACATACATACATACATACATACATTACATAAACCGATCCTCTAGGCTACTGCCAGTGTCGAGGTTTTGATTCTTGTTACTATTCTTCTATTTTCTTCCTCCATACTTTTCTTTCCCTTGCGATTTCTTCTGCCCTGATCCAGTCCAATCCCATCGGCTTCAGTTGTGTTGCTATTTCATCGTTCCATTTCCTTCTCGGTCTGCCTCTTCCTCTCTGTCTTGGTCCTCCCATTTTCCATGCTTTCTTCGCTATTCTTGATATTGGCATTCTTACTAGGTGTCCGAACCAACGCTTGGCGTTTACTCTTATTCTCTGTTCAACCGACTTATCTCCAAGTCTTCTACTTATTTAGTCGTTTTTCACTTTGTCTGTTAGTTTTAGACCTGCTATTCTTTTAAGTATCTTCATTTCACTCGTCTGAATCCTTCTTCTCAAATTTTTATTCAGAGTCCACAGCTCGGAACCGTAAGTCAGGGTAGAGACATATAACGCATTAAACATCCTTATTTTTGTTCTGTTTGATATTTCTTTTTTATTTATTATCCGTTTGTTTAAGGAGAAATATAATTTAATGGTCGCTTTTATTCTTTCATCTACTTCTGCCTCTATTTTTCCATCTTCTGTTAAAAAAACACCTAGATATTTAAACTGACTAACTTGTTCTATTTCATCCTGTTCTATTATGATCTGTATTTTTGCTTGTTTTTTTTTGATATTTTCATTGCTTTTGTTTTGTACATGTTTATTCTCAATCCGTGCTTTAGTAATTCTTCTTCCAGATCTGCAGATTATGTTGCAGGTCACTCTCCTTCTTAGCCAACAGCACTACATCGTCAGCAAATGCTAGGTGGTTCAGTGTTATTCTTTTCATATTGTGATATCCCAGGTAGCTTCTTTTAATTTGCTTTTACACTCTTTCATTACATCGTCCATAACTATTGTAAACAAATAAGGACTTAAAGTTCCGTCCTGTCTTACCACTGAAGAAGTTCTAAATTTCGTGGAAGTATTGTTATTAGTTCTTACATAATTGGTGGTGTTAGTATACATGTTTCTTATATACCTTACTAGATTTCTGTCTACCTTTCTTTTATTCAATATCCTCCAGATGTCGTTTCTACGTACGGAGTCAAATGCCTTCGATACATCAATGAATTCGTTTGCATCCAATACCCTTTCAATTATTTGTTTAATGGTATGTACCGCATCTGTAGTTCCTCGTCCCATTCTGAACCCGTTTTTACTCTTCCTCCAGATCCAATTCTACTTCTTTTTTCAGACGCTCCGATAAGATGCACTCGTATATTTTCACTGTTACGCTTAACAGTGATATACCTCGATAATTCTCACACTATTTTGTAACCTTTTTTGTACAGCGGCAGTGTTATCGCTGTTTCCCAGTCCTGGGGAATTTCGTTTGTCTTCGCAATTTTATTCAGTAGTTCTAGTAGGAACTTTTTTCCTGTAACACCCATAGACTTCACCATCTCAGCACTGATCTCATCATGTCCCGGCGCTGTACCTATCTCCTGTTTTCTTATGGCACTTTCAAGTTCTGCCATTGTTATATCTCCGTCCCTATCTTCTTCTATGTTTGCCCCTTGCGAGGCTAGCACTACTCTATTATTGATGATATAACAATAAACACAAAAATTAGACTTATAAGATGCTACGTTTCTCCACACTGCTGCATGGGGCGGAGTCATGAACTCTCACAGAAGCTTCATGCAAAAGCATTTCTGGGTCGACCATATCACAAATAGAGAAGTTTGCTAAGAATTGTGAAAAACCCGAAATAATTAAAACTATAAAAAAACGGAAATTAGAATACCTAGGGCATATAATGGGAAACACAGAAAGATATGGCATCCTCCAATTAGTGTTAGAGGGGAAAATGCAGGGAAAAAATGGGACCAGGTAGAAAGCGTATATCGTAGCTGAAAACCCTCAGGCAATGGCATGGTAAAACCACAACGGAGTTATTTAGGGCAGCGGTTAACAAAACAAGAATAGCCATTATTGTTGCCAACATCCAGCAGCGGATTGGAACGCTAAGAAAAAGAAACAAGGGGTAAAAAAATTGTAGTTAGTAATTTTCGATTCATATGCTTCTGATAATTATTACATCCGTGAATTGTCTTGCTCGTTATTTTATACAGTTAACCAATTATCAGTTTCTGTTTTACCGTTTTGGAATTCATGTTACTTTACGGTTAGCAAATTTAAGTAACACCTTTAAAAGCCATGCTGTATAATCTTTACTGTGTACTAATTTTACTACTCAAATCTTGGAAAAGAAAATACTGAAACTTTTTCAACTAACCACAGGGGGGAAAACACTTCGCGGGCACAAGGAATTCTAGAAGGGAAAACAATAACTAATCGGCTCACTACATCAAGACTCAAATACTGGGCACATATTCTAAGAAGACCGATCAATCATCCTCTACAACAAGCTTATGCCATGCAAACGGAAGAAAAGAAGATCGGAAGACCATGCTACACGTGGAATACATCACTGGAGAGGGACATCCAAAATACCGGCATACCTAAAGAGACATGGGAGGAATGGGCAAGAAGAAAAGAGGATATACGAAGAGAGGTACGAAGAGTATACGAACAGAGCGAAGAATCTGATCAAGAATCGTCGGAAGACGAACTGGACAACGAAGAAGAAGAAGCAGTAAGGGGGTGAGGACAGGGACACCACCGGAGAAGGAACGAAACAAGCAGCAGGGGAAGAGGAAACAATGGACCCTAACCAACAGCAGCAGAGGGGAAGGGGGGACAAATTTAAGTGGGAACAATAAAAATTGGGGTCAATAGTAAGTCGCTAGTTATCAGGAAACCAAGATAGGTGAACAAAAGAACAGACAGATAAGAGATATGAACACTGGGAAGGTAATATAAAACACAAATCGCATAACGGTCCCGGGTGCGTACTCAAAATCCTATTGATGCGTAGCTTACTAACTACCCGGTGTTGCAACAGCGGTGCCTTGCGGTATACATTGCAGGCATGCTAACGTTGTGCAGTGCCCCACCCGATCCCACCCTATCCCGAAACTTCCTACCTACCTTACTGGTATGGGGTGGGCCTGGCGTATCCAGGATCGACTCTCGAGTCAGCTCCATGTCAGATGATGATGATGATGATGATGAATGTTAATCATTGCAGAATTCCACATATCTGTTTATGATCGTTTTCGTTTTTGCGCTTTTGGCGTATTATGTGGACTTAATTCTGCCTTCGACTGGTGGACTTCAGCTTCTCTATCTTCACTTTCGTCTTCTTCTTCGTCTTCTTCGTCTGCTTCATCTTCCTCGGGATTCTGGGATCCTGCTGAACTGCACTGGTCAGCACTTTCAGTCGATACTTGCTTGGACACTCGTGAGCAATTTCCCTTGGACGTTCTTGCTTTCACGGTATCTTTCAAAAAGAGAAGCAAATAAAAGTAGGGCCATTTAGAAGAATTGTCTAAAATTCCCTCATCTCCAGAATGAATAACTGGGATTTTTCCTAGCTTAACTGCAAACTGGTCCCTTAAATACTTCCATTTTTTCCTTAATACG
The DNA here is from genome assembly GCA_014611495.1 of Limonius californicus. NCBI lineage: Eukaryota > Metazoa > Arthropoda > Insecta > Coleoptera > Elateridae > Limonius > Limonius californicus. The sequence goes on from JABXWE010014374.1 coordinate 8,565, forward strand.
TTTGCTGTAAAAATTGATAGAGTAAATAACATTAAAACTCTTATGTTATATTTTAACTAAAAGTAGGTACTTAGGTAACTATCAATAACTATTTGTTGGTTTCAGATATCTAGCGACTGGATCTTCATTTAAAGCCCTTGCCTTTTCTTTTCGGCTTGGAGAATCTACTGTAGGATGTATTGTGTCGGATACGGTAGTTGCATTGTGGGAACAGTTACAGCCGGAATATATGCCACTACCAACAAAGGACATGTTTAAAGCCATAGCAGAGGACTATTATAAAATTTGGAACTTTCCGAATGTTATTGGAGCCATCGATGGCAAGCATATTCGCGTTCTGTGCCCAAAAAATACGGGGTCTATGTTTTACAACTACAAACAATATTTTTCCGTTGTTCTGCAGGCTGTAACTGACGCAAATTATAAGTTTGTATCTATCGATGTTGGTGGCTACGGAAAACAAAGTGATGGAGGCACATTTAAAGCTTCAGATTTCTACAAGTCATTAATTACAAAAGAAATAGAAATTCCTGAACCGACGTACCTACCAGGAACAAACGTAAAAGCTCCGTATGTACTCGTGGGGGATGAAGCTTACCCCCTTTTAGATTTTTTGTTAAAGCCCTATAGAGGACGGAATTTACCTATAGAAGAAGAATGTTTTAATAACAGGTTATCCCGGGCAAGAAAAACTGTGGAGTGTGCTTTTGGAATATTATATGCTAAATGGCGTATAATATCCAAAGCAATCGAAACTAATGTCGATACTGCCGACAATATAATAAAATGTGGTTGTATTCTACATAATACAGTTTTAAGTAGGGAAGGGTTTGAACGTCACCTTACAGATGTTGAAATAACTAGTAACATTGAGCAAGGCATAGGAGGAAGACCAGGAACTTCGGCTGCAGTTACGAGGGATATTTTTAAGGCATACATTTCGAATAATCCTTTAAATTATACAAACTAAATAAAAAATTCGTGTACATAGTTAATTGTAATTACTTCCTATACAATAAAACACAGATACATAAATACAGTTATTTCTCATTCTTATACTTACCATCTACACCCATTTCCTTGCTAATATCTTGCCAGCACTTTTCCACTAAATTTCTATTACTATGGGACTTTGTTCGTTTGTCCCATATTGCAGATTTTTTAAAAACTGCGGCAATTAGCAGTTCAGTATCCATAATAATGCACAATTTAAAAGATCTTTACGCCAAACCTGCTTGCCGATAACTGAAAGTTCATTCCGGTAAAATTGCCGGCGCCGATTGCAAGTATGAACAAGCATCAACCTGCATCTTTTCTGTCTAGGTACGTTTGTCTACATTGTAATATTTTCGGCGCCGATCGGCTCCGGTTACAAGTAAGCGGGTAACCTGCTTTCTTTCTGTGGGTACACTTATCCATGTTCTCCTTTCTGCAGTTGAGGTAAGGTCTACCTCCCACCTTTTTGACGTAAGTGCGCGGCATCTTCAATAAAACTTACCGGATCTGAAACAAATAGAAAAACTAAAAAACCTAAAAAATAAATAAAAAACTAAAAAAAATAAAAAATAAAAAAATAAACAAATAAAACAAAGCAATTATAATAAAAAAATATATTAAATAGGACAAAAACAATAACAGAACATTGGATAACCTGAAAAACACCAAGAAACCTGAAAAAAGAAATCATTATATTATACGTGTCGAAGTTACCCCCGCTGTCGAAGTTTTACGGTACCTAACCCTATTTTCATAAACATGTTTGACAAGGAAGCATTCATATGCAACCGTTTAAAAATAGCTTGAATAAACAATAAACTTGCATCAAATGATAAGAACTTACAGTAGACACTCGATAATGTGAACCCAAAAAAACAACGGTTGTTCACATTATCGATTTATTCACGTTAACGAAGGTTATATCTAATATGTAATAAACATTTACAATTAACAAACTAAACACATAAATCACTAATACTCATTGAAAATAGCAACAAATAAAAAAAACAGTAATAAAAAATAATTTTTTGCTAAAAAAGTCGGAAATATTTGTTTGTTTTAGGGGATATTTTATTTTTTGCATAATAGCTTTTTCTCTTAGTCTTTTTATAACTATAAGGTCGCTAAAGTCTGGCTGGCTGTAAATTGTTTATCATTTTCTCTAATTTGTGAATAAATTAGTCATGCTTTTTGCTTAATCATTTCGCCACTCACAATAAAATTTTTATTACGTTGATCAAGAAACCACTTATACAATTCTTTTTCCATTCTTGGGAACTCAGAACTCTTTAATGTTTGTCTTTTACCTGGTCCGACATATGTATCTCTCACAGCTATAGAAATCATTTCTTTTTTTTGTTTTATCTTACAAATTGTAGATTTTGCCACACCATATTTTTTGGCTAAATGCGTAACACCCTGCCCATCATTTAATTCTTCAATCACAAGCGATTTCTCATGAAGAGTAAGACATTTTCGTTTTTTAAGCGACATTTTATTGATATGCATCGAAATTACTTCGGGGATTTACACTCAAAGCAACAGCGATAGCGCAACGGCGAAATATTTGCAGGTCAATGACATTCGTTTCCATAAGCGAAGGTGTAGTTTGTTCACGGTATACGGTGGCCCAGCATAATTAATATGTTGTTCACATTATGCGAGGTTTCCGTTATACGATGTTCACACTATCGAGTGTCTACTGTATTTATGCGTCTTTTTTAATTTTAGATTCGCCCCTTCTAAAGTAATTTAATTTTTTTCATTGAAACGCCCTCTTGTGGTGTAAAATTTTTACAACTCGCTGGACATTTGATTTCTAGTGTGGCATTATTATTATCTGTAAGTCGATCTGGACTTGCAGCTACGTACGGCTTTTCTGTATCAATACAAAGTCCTCTAATTTTTGTTTTAATGCCGTACATGGCCTCAAATGCAGCGACAGCATTTTTTTCATTTTCTTGGCCATATGCAGTGTATTCATTTCCAAAAAATTTAGAATACAATAAAGCTTCTACTGCTTTTGTGGTTGATGTCGTTGGACGCATACAACAAATTCTACCAAAATTGGATGCAGTAAGACGTAGTTTGCACTCTCGCTCCCATAATTCTGACAGGGCTTGCTCACGAGTATCAATTTCCACTTCTTTCGGGTCCATTTTGTACATTTTCTCAAAAAAAATTATTGGATTTTAAATCTGACAATTTGGATATATAATTTCTCAGTAAATGATTTTTGCATTCTACTTTTCCTATGTGGAAAGCTGGTCCATATGGAGATGCACTAATTAATTTACTGTAAACATTACTATCCCCGTCGCCAATTAATCGTCCATAAATTAAGCCGTGCATGTCAATAGAACATAATTAAATGCTTCTAATAAAATATCAGATTCCATAGCTGTCGAACTACTGGTCCAATTTTTATAGCATACGTGGTCAAGCACTTTGTTTTTATAATATGCATCTTTCGCACAAACCGTACAATATTTATTGCGTATACCCAAAAACAATATTTTTTTGGTTTTAGCTCCAATTACACACGCCTGAAAATGTTTTGAAACAAAAAGTATTATTATTTATAACCACATTTACTAATAGTATATATAATACTTACAACCCCAGATGCTGCGCTGTAATTTGTCTTGTAGGACCGCTTGCTCCAGGCACCATCTGCAATAACAGTAATAATTTGAATGCCATCTTCATTTACTTCTCCTGCAGCTTTTGCCAGTTCAGCTTCTTCTTTCGCAGCAGCATCTATTTTTTCCCACGCAGCACTTTTTATTTCGGTGGATAACTTTTCAAAATATTTTGGTATGTAGTATCCGCCATACAGGAACATCCATCGCAGACAAAAGTTCGTTTTTTTGGCTATATCCAATTCCTACAGACAAGGCTCCCGACACGGCTAGCATGTTCACATTTGATCCTGCATTTGGATTCTCGGTTGATACTTTCCCCACAATGCCACACATTTTACACTTTAATGTTAAAATGCTTCGTAATCCCAATCTACTTTCACTAATTATGTCCAAATTTGTTAAATTGCAATCTAATCCTGGGTGCGAAATTGCTTGCACTTGCTGAAACAAATACTGTATGTCGACAATTCTTCGCCCAGCAAGAGTGAAGGAATTGTTTTCTGTCTGTACATGTGTTTCTATGTACAATTCTTCAACTGATTCCATTCCCATTTCTTCATCAGCATCAGAAACCGTTTCTTTTCTATTTTCTTCGGCAAAACTACACTTAATTTCAGTATCACTTGAAATATCCATCCATTCGTTCGATAAAACTTGTTCATCGGATGGTTTTGAAATGGGAGCAACGGAGCTAAAAAGAAACATTGCGTACACACGATTAAAACATGTATTTTGAGTAACAAGTTTTAAATTATTTTGACAGTTTAATTAAACATTTCAGTGCTTGATTAATTTTTGATTACTGGTTTTTTCCAAATTTTTATTGCAGATCTTTTTAAGTAGATTTCAATGAGACAGTCAATTTTTTATATTCGCCTTCAATTATTTATAACGTTAACGTTATAACGTAAACTTGTGTTTTACTTTCCCATACCATCGGTATAGGAAAGTATTGATTTCGTGAAAAATTTCGATGTCGAGATTTTAACAAAGTCAACGCCTACTACGGTTTCTATTTAAAAAACACAAGTTTATGTTATAACTCAAAATTGACGGCGAACATAAAAAAATACTATCGCCCTGAAATCTAGAAAGGTCTAAAACCCCTAATACAATATAGCAATTTGAGTTTACACGTATGACTCGAAAAAAACTGAAAAAACCTGAAAATCCGTTTTCGCCATTGAATTGTTCTTGAAAAGTTAGTTCATAAGTGTATATACGATTTGTTTATATTTTTTTAGCTTTTTTCCAACCCTGCATACAAAAACAACTTACCAAGCTTCCCAGATGTGTTTCATTAGTAACCGTCTACTTTTCTTAGCACCACTGAGTTTGGGTTTCTTTTTCATAATATTTCGTCCCATTTTGATTTTCACAAATACAGCACTGTTATCACGATAACGGGTCTAGTTCACATCGGCCAATGATCATATCGGCCAAAAGCAAATGTTGTTCATATCGGCAAAAATTTGCCTTGTTCATCTCGGCAAACTCTGTGTTCACAACGGCCAATTTCATTTTTGTTCACAACGGCAAAAGACGAGAAAATGGGTCTTGTTCATATCAGCCAATGATCATATCGGCCAAAAGCAAATGTTGTTCATATCGGCAAAAATTTGCCTTGTTCATATCGGCAAACTCTGTGTTCACAACGGCCAATTTCATTTTTGTTCACAACGGCAAAAGACGCGAAAATGGGTCTTGTTCACATCAGCCAATGATCATATCGGCCAAAAGCAAATGTTGTTCATATCGGCAAAAATTTGCCTTGTTCATATCGGCAAACTCTGTGTTCACAACGGCCAATTTCATTTTTGTTCACAACGGCAAAAGACGCGAAAATGGGTCTTGTTCACATCGGCCAATGATCATATCGGCCAAAAGCAAATGTTGTTCATATCGGCAAAAATTTGCCTTGTTCATATCGGCAAACTTCTTGTTCACAACGGCCAATTTCATTTTTGTTCACAACGGCAAACTTAAGAATTTACGGAACGAGCCGAACGTAATAGTAATAACTAACGACGCTTTACTACATCGCCGTTCAGAACGCCAACTAGCTTGATCACATCGGCAAAAAGAAAGTAGTTTTGCTTATTTAACTATCCCCATGCGAGTTTCAACCCCTAAAATGTACAAACAAATTGAAAAATGGTAGATACGTAAAAAAATTTAAAACAGGTAGAAACTTCGAATTTCGCCCTCCCGCCAATAAAATCAGGCCGAAACTACCCCCATCAATCGCTACAATGTAGGTACTAAAAAGTTGAAAAACCTGCAAAAATGTCGCATTTCGCTTTCAAGTTTTAGAATTAATTTTAAGGTTTTGTTGTTTTGGACATTTATTGAAGTGGAAATAAATTATTAAGTATAATATTATTAATTTATACTATTAAGTTGTACCTTTATTATAGTTTGACTTTACTTTTTAGGCTTTTTCTTCCCTAGCATCTTCTTCCTGGTTTTTCTTGTGTGGCTTTTTTCCATAGCTTTCTCTCCCTACATTCTACTCAAATAGCCCCTGAGCATTTGATTTTTATTGTACAAGGCAAAAAGATTGTAACTGATCCAAAATTTGTAAAAATTTCAACAAAATATTTCTGTTTACGTTTACGAATAAAATCCAAAAATTATTCACTACTCCTTATGAAAGCTCGTTTTTGAATACACCTAGAAAATTTTGACAATTTCTACTTTAATGCATCGTTGCTCAATATTTTTTGTTAAATTTTAGAAACAGGCGTATACTTCCCTATCAATATTAAAAGAAAAGTAAAGATAAGCCAATTTTAAAACTTTTTTCATTTCCATGGATTTTTGAAATGGTTTTTTCTGTAGCTGATTGATCTGGAATTTTTCTCTGACTTTTTCATGCAATCGCTGCACTTATCAATGCCGGCTTTTATAAAACATGTAGGAATGATTCCAGTTTACCATCAATTAGAATTATGGTTATTTTTTACAGCTGTAATTAATTTATAAAGGTCGGATTAACGATTTTTTTGCAGAGTAAAAGTCGTTGTATCTTGCACGTTTATTTTTTAAACATCGTGACTTCCAACAGTGTATATTTCCAATTAGAACTATTTTTAGTAGATTTTGAAAATTCAAATAATAACCACACAATCACAACTACAAAAAGTTGACTGTTGCATACTAAATTTCAAAGAAAACGATAGGTACAGACAAGGAAAGAAAGGATGAAGTATTTTTCGGTGTAGCAGGTAGACACTAGACAAGTAGGGATTAAGCTAATATTCGTTTAACGACCTTTTAAATTCCTTGGGCGGATTACTGATACACGAGAACTGCACTTTGCATTCGGGCGTACATGAACTGCGACGATATTAATCCTTTAATGAGGGGTAGCCCTACTTAAGATGAAATGGACACATGAACTGCGACTGTACTTCTCAGGTAGGGCACATGAACTGCGACGGTATTACCTGATTGTAATCCACTTATCTCGTTGCCGATTAACCGATTTTTGTACCACTAAATTTGCCAAATGTTATAAAACGAAACCTTTATTTGTAATAGAAGAATATTTTGTAAGTTTAGAAAAATATGTAATGCTTTTAACTAAAAAAAAAAGTATATTTCATTAAGTTACAAAATAATACACATACTAGGTACACAAATATTAGCACAATAATTATATCATTTTACGTCAATTTTTTATCAAAAACATATCTAAAGCTACATCACCAGTTATTAGTAAATGGTACACACTTTAGAAAATGAAATCTTAACTGCGGGTTTTGGCTGTATTCTTCTAACTTCTTGCTTATTAACTCCATTTGTTTTTTCATTTGATAATTGCGAGTTTCCCTTTTTTCGTGCAAACTCTGTATTGCAATATAGAAATCATTAATGAGGATTAAATTCTTGCCCGTCGCAGTTCATGTATTTTTCAAATACGGTAATCCGTAGTCAGATAAGCGTATTAAGCGGTGCAGGTAATATCGTCGCAGTTCATGCCCACCCTTGCATTCTATATTGCAATTTAATCCCCCGTTTTTCAAAAAATTGCAACATATCTGTTGTTGACCAATGTTTATTCTAAGTACCTATAGTTATTATATTTAATAGGGAAAGCTTGGTAAATAGAAAGGTAATCCAAGGAAAAAATCCAACGAAAAGAATCCACAGGAAAAAATCCATGAAAATAAAATTCAAACTATAATTTATTACTACAGTAATTTTTCATTTCTTACTTGTTTTGTAACATTCGAACCGTTGCATAAACGCTTTCAGTTTATTGTAGTTATAGCTTAAAATTAAATATTGGAACATAAATATTTATATAACTACCCGTCCTTTCCTTGGAGTAGCTATTTACTAGTTCAAGTTCCGGTTAAGATTCGGCACTTGATAAAAAATTGCTTGCAATTAAGCTTAAGTGCTTACAGACTTAGATTTCAAATTTCATTTCCATCCACCAGCCTGAGAATCTTGTACCATCATAAACTATGATACAATGGAACCGACTCGATCCCAGACCGTCATTGTTGTAATAAAAAAATTACCGCCAACAATAAATATTTTTTGCAGTTTTTTGCGAATTTCCCGTCCCCAAAGCGCAAAAATATGAATTTCTCGCCGGCGGAGGGTTTCTGGTCATTCCAGCCACCCACATATCACATTTGATCGAGATATTTCAATTAATAAAAACATTAACCTCAGCAATGAATATTTTTTGCGGTTTCTTGCGAATCCCCCGCCCCCACCTTCTTATCTTTTTGTCCACCTACATATCAAATATTTCTTAGCTATTGTTAATAATTATAAAGTTATAAGTTATCTTGTAGAAAGAATTCATACCCACGACTTTATTGAATGTATTGCTGACTTATTGCTAAGGTAACAGAACGAGAATAACATGGATATTTCTAAGAAATTTTGATCCGATTTGTACAGTGTACACAACGAATATTTAAGTGAATGCCAAAAATATCAATGGTTCCTCTGCACAACCAATTATGTAATGTACTATATTATATTTATATGGTGAGTGGAAAAAAATTAAGTCGTCGCGAGAAAATGTCACCGGAAAAAGATACTCCGAAGGAAATATTAATTTTGCTGTTCATTTTGATCAACAAGCAAATTTGTGTTTGTAATTATTATTGTAAATTATTGTAAATTTACGTTATTATGTTGTGTATGTACTTGGGGAAATGGTAGACAGTAGTTAGGTAATTTGGGGGCACCATCAGACTGTAATGAGTGCATAATGCGTCATGGCAACAAAAATCCCTTAGAAAGTGATTAGCAGATTCCAGGCATCTTCAAATACTTTTAATATTATTGAAAATTGCGTGGGGGGTAGGTGTCGGGTATATAATTAGAGGGTTCAGTGATTTGGCACAACACTTCTGGTAGCAATTTTATTGTGGATAGTTATTGTGTACAGTGTTATAAAAGTTAAATCTAAAATGGAAGTGCAAAAGATTCCCGGCAGCAGAAGCGGCTCTACCTATTACACCTGTGTCGCTAGCCAAGGCTACTTTTTTCGTCGTAAAGCGTACGGAAAAAATGGAACCATCTACTTAGTTTGCGCGGAAAATAACTGCATGGCTAAAGCTAAATGCAACGAGGAAATTTTTTTAACGGTTGCCGGCGATGATGAACACAGCCATCTCCCAGACGTAGCAAAAAAGGATGCCTTATTGCTTAAGCATTCGATGGTGCTGCAAGCCGTTGCTACGAACGAACAAATCAAATCGATTTTTATTGAAAAGGGAGCTGCATAAGTATTGTTACATTATTAGAAATTATGATGCTAATATGTTACGTTTTTTATAATTTTAGTGCGGAAACTGAAGCTTCTTCAAAACTTGCTTTCCCGAAATTATCGCAAACTATGAGGCGAGAAAGAAGGAAGGCGCAACCAGGATTTCCAACTTCGTTGGAAGAGTTGGGAAACGTAGCTCGAATTAATTCAAGATTTGGAACAGTCTGTAACAAGCCTTTCTGCCGTGGATCTATAGGTGCCGAAAACAATAAGTCTGTGTTGTTTCTGGCAGAAGATTTGGTACAGCTGTTGTCCGATGCGAAGGAAGTACATATAGACGGAACATTCAAGACGAGGCCCAAATATCCGCAAAGCAGTCAACTTCTTACCATACTGGTCGTAAAACATCATTATGTAAGTATACCATTGTACTAATACATTCAGTGGCGTAACCCCTTCGCAGGATGTCTGATTGGGCCCCTTGTAACTATAATTATAAAACTGGGAGCATTTTTTGTTCGTTTTTGGAATTTATTGTTAGTTTTTCACGAGGTCGGGCCTCCTAATAATGTGAAATAGGTACGTTCCTTGTTCAGATCTTTTTTACATGATCGTCGGACCCCTCGGAGCTGCGGGCCCCCGGGCTTGCAGGGACGTAGCTACACCACTGAATACTTTATCGGTTAGTAAACATGAAGTAAATCTCACACATACGACAACAATATTAAATATACTTATATACTATATTTCAATTTTTCCTAGGTGTTTCCTTGTGCATTTTTTTTTGATGACCAATCGGAAAGTGCCTGCATATGACGCAATCTTTTCCGAACTAAAAAAATTGTTCCGTCAATTGACCCGAGCCTTATCATGACGGATTACGAAGCGGCATTGATCTCGTCCCTAAATCGAGAGTTTCCTAGAGCCATCAAGACGGGATGCTACTTTCACTACTGTCAAGTGAGTATTTTTAGATGCATTTTTTAACCAATAAAAACATAGCTTGCCAAAATTGCGTTGCCACTATGTTCCGTCGTAAATGGTACTCGCGTGGTACAAACGAAGTTCGTTAAACTAATTCACGGCGATATTCGCTGAGCAGTTTTGAGAAAAAAAAACATTTGTGTATTTTAGAAACTATGCTTTTTTAGACTTATATAAACTTTTTTTCTTAAACCGGTCAAAGAATGTCACTCTAAATTATTTAATCGTGCTTCTGTTACACCCCGTATATTAATTTGTAAAACCTACACTTCAGGCTATCATTCGTCAAACGAACAGCTTGGGCATGAGCGCCTTCCTAAGAGGCAATGCGAACGCCAGGAAAATTTTGCGTTTGCTGTTGTGTTTGCCACTGCTTCCGGCAGACAAGTTCAGGGAAGGTTTGCAGTACATAGATTCCTTGATAGAGATGCATGGCCTGCAAAGACAATTCCGATTGCTAATAAGGTACGGTACAGTGTTAAACTTGATTGCATCTTTCATATGACGGGTTGTACTGTTTTATAGCTATCACGAGAGGCAATGGATGCGAAGAGTGGGCCCAAATTCGGTATCGGTGTACCAAAGAAACAGGCGCACTAACAACGACGCGGAATCTTTCCATGCGACTTTGCAACGGCACTTGAGGGCCCAAGGGCCCAATGTGTGGGAATTTGTTGGTATGTTTACAACCTGTCTAATTAATTTTAAGCGATTTTAGCCGTTTCTTCATATCTAATTGGTAATTGTTTTGCAACGCCATACAAATATTTCTTTAAACCATCGGATATTTTCTGACATTTCTGTTTCTCTCATTTGTAGATAGTTTACGCGAAATAACGTCCGGTACGATTAGCGAACTATCGGCTATAGTGGAGAACGGGTTGGAGACCCGATGCATCAGAAAAAGGCGATATCGGTGCAACGACAAACGGATTAAAGATGCGACGGCGCTATTCGCCGCCAATGCAGACGTTTCCGCCTTTTTGGAGTACGTTTCGCACAGCTGCGACCGGCTTCTTCAGTGTGGATTGGCCGGAAGACCCGAGGACGTTGGCGAAGAACACCTCTTGGGTCCTTTGGCAGCAAATATACCGGCTGAATATGACGTTTCTGGTAAGATTTCGTGTTTCAATTTTTTCTCTTATTTTTTAATATTAGGTACATGACATTCAATACAACAAACTATTG
>JABXWE010014375.1:0-13452 GCA_014611495.1 Limonius californicus
TCAAAATAACAAGCTCTTTCAAAATCTGTAAAAATATATAGGGTGTCCCATTTAAATTAAAGAAGTTGATGGCATTTCCGGTTAAACCGGAAGTATATTATTAACAAAAAAATTTACATCAGATGCATTTTGTTCCATTGCACTTGCCTGAAAATTTTCATAAATATCGTTCTTTTCGTTTAAAAGATATTTACTTGGTTCCATACTTTATCCCAACCCTGTATATAAATTTTAAAGATCTAATTTATTTGTTATGACGCATCATCTCCAAGTTATTTTAAAACAACTAAATAGTTAATATTGCTTCATTGGTGAAACTATACCGCAATGAGATCATCCTTATTTAAAGACTACGGCCAACGTTTATTTTCAATTTAATTTGCAATAAAGCTCCATTATCAGTCATTTATTTTATAGACAACTAAATAAGATATGTCAACATGTAAGTTATCTACATATGCATATTTATGACAACTTATATTTTGCAAATCTTAGTTTCAAAATAATAAACTTATAAATACCAACTATAGGATAGAAATGAATCAAATGTCCGTAAGAATGATTTCAAGATACTTTTGCTAAATATATTGTGAAAATTAACAGGTATACAATGTTTGCTTTTTAGAGGGTGTCCATGAGGATAATATTAACGCAAGTTTCCTGTTCCTGCATGCTAAAAGCGACAATAATTACATGAATGTCAGCTTTTTAAGGGTAGAATGTTAAAATATGTTATACACATAAGAGCAGCTTTAACATTACTTCCTTGCTTGGGATGTTACAAATCTTTGTTTTACAGTGTATTCTCAGCCTAATTGGGTACAATTCGCCGAGAATAGTTAACAGCATTTGCTGACAGGTCCGGTTCACCACGACACTTTTCGCCTCCGGTACATGAAATGAACTTCTACCTTTTCCAAAAAAAGATTTAGTACGATCCTTTAACAGACAAAATAAAATATCAACAACCTACTCGGTGAAATAGTATATTTATTGCGTTCCAACTGATATGTTAATTCCCTAGGTTCAATTAAAACTTAATTATTAAGTATTAAAATTGACATTTCATTAATAATATCAACACCGTATTTCTGATCTGTTTATTCAGAGTTTTGCAGTGAAAACGAAATAAACGTAAAAACCGGAAGCTGTTTAATTTACAAAGAGTTAAAATCTACACCTTTAATTAGTGAGCCAATTGAGCTCCTAAATTCATCATTATTGGAAATTTTGAAATGGAAGATCAAAGCCAAGCTTGAAACCAATATCAAATGTTTGTTTAACCACACATGTTTACTCTTGTAAATGACGTGTGTTACGTCGAAATACGTATAAAGCACCACTACTGTTTTGACTTATTAATTAATATGAATGAAGGCATGAAACTATTAAAATACTACGAAATATATATATTTTAAAAATAATAATAATCTTGGATTTAAATATAAATATAAATATCAAAGAAGTAAGTCGATGCTTAAATTTTCAAACAATTACTGACGAAGTTTAATTATAAGTTCCATCGAGGTTAATTAGAAGGTATTAAATTTTCTTCCACGTATAGGTACTTTGACATTACACTACTTGATGACAGTTATAAACTTAATTCGAAGTTAAAAACAAAAGATCGTCTTGAAACAAATGAAAACTACCGATGCTTGTTGCGAAATTACAACCCTTATTCGTGACGCGATTATTGTTTTAATAAAATCCACTTTTCAACCACAGGTAAGATAGGAAACGCAACGCTGTTTCACGAACAACACTAAACAATTGATTTTATTGATATTAACACACGCACACACACACACAGGTATATATATATATATACATATTGCTGTGATCCCCTTTAATTTATAATAATAGTTTTTTTGGTTCTAAATGAATTACATACAGCATATAAAATTGTAATTGGTTAAACTTAGTAAGCTGGGCGCCCTAAAAAAATTAAACTCTTGAACAAGATATCCTTCCTCAAATATTATTATATTATATATTAAACATATACAAATGCTAATTGTTTAACCGACACAAGTAAAATTTTATGACAAACCTTTTTTGTTGATCTCAGGGAACCTGCTACAGTTGGTCATTCTATATAACTTTTCTGGCTGGCAACAAACATGTACAACAAAAGCAAAACATAGGGAAATTCAAATTACCACTTCAAATAACAAAATCAAATCACAATTATCTGTGCTCTCCCTTTTATAAAACGTAAATTAAATATGTCAACTCATATTAAATATAATAAATAACTACAATGTCTTTTATTTATTTGCTCTTTGTAATTTTTTATATTAATTTTAAAATTCGTACCTGTCCGCAAAGCAAGAACTGCGGGCTTGGTTTGGTTTGCAGTAATAAATGTTGATAATTGTAGTTGATGATGTTCAAATCCAGAAAACACGCATCCAGGTAAGCACTTTCCCAATTTTAAAACACCAGTAATTGTCTTTTGGATAAATAACTTCAAAATCCACACATCTAACCTCAAAATGCTTTCAGTTATGTGTTGTACAAATCCAATTTTTTTAATTATTAAGGCACTTCTATTTTCGATGAACTTCCTTTTTGTTTGTTACTGGTTGTTATTCAAATTATTTAATTGCGTTATTTCAATCAGAATAATGACATTTAATTAGTTGACGCTTACATTTTATGCTTGTCAAATTAACACAATACACTCTCAAACTACGCTTCCTGAAAAAATTGACTATGAACCCTCGCCAACATTTTTCTCTTCCCCACTTGTAATTTTCACGATGATTTTACTAATTTCAAATCACGAATACCACTGTTGCAAAAGAATCCGCACATACTTAGAACTATTCAAGCTTCTGGAGTGAATATTAGTCCTAATGAACCTGAACAGGACCGACCGCAATTGAAGCGCGGAAGATGCCGTCTTTGCCCATGATCTGCGGACAAAAAAGCCCAAATGAGATGTACCATTTGCAAAATGTTTGTTTATAATGTCCACCGACGGGAGAATATCATTAAAAATACGTCCTGCGTAGACCACGAGGACTGAGGCGAAAGGAGAGTGTTTTTTTCTTTTAGTATATTAATATGCTATAGCTATGTTATTAATGTTCATTTAGCACGAGCTTAAACGGAATTATGACACATAAACGACGGCATGCCATAGCGTAGCTCAGAGGAGGAGGGGGGTTCATTTTGTAAAATCCATCACGCTCAAATCTGATCAAATTCGGGATAAAGTCCGCCAACAACGGTAATATCACTAGATCCGGCACTGCTCAACCTCCACCTTACTTTGACCGACCAATCCAAGGCTGTGCGTGATGGAACTTACCGTTTCACGCAATTGTTCCCTATACAAAAATGAGATGTTACTAGCCCCGTAAACAAAACGGCGCAACAATCACTCTTAGCTATCGTTACAGGAATTTTCACATTACTTTTAACAGTGACCAAACTAAAAAAGAGTTGAGTTTAACAAGGCATTTAATTAGATTAAGGAAGCAGACAAAATACACGGAAAATGGTTAAATGATTATAATTTGGTAACGAACAGAGATCAACATTACTAAAAAACACAGTTTAAAACGAACATTCTTAACATTAGACAAGGTCAAGCGCAGGTGAGCCCAAAACAATTACATCTAAGCTAATACTACTTGAAAGAAAGATACTGCAGAAAGACCGTGTACACGCAATATTTTATTATATGGGTAAAGTTCTTCGAATGAAACATACGAAATATAAATTACTTACAGAACATTTCACAATGAACATTCCAGGTGGCCTCCCCCTCGGTAAACTAAATGGAGTAGCGGAAGCGTGGCTAACAAAAGTTTTGAATATTTACCTTTTTTGATTAAAAATTGGCCCTTCAGGGGGGGGGTGTAAAGCTTGAGGCAGTCCCTGGGTGTAGTGGTGGAGTTTTTACAGTTAGCTTCCCTCGAAACCACTTGCTTTTGACAGATTTTTCAATATTGCGTCATTGCGAAATTTCCCAAATCGGTACGTAAGCGACACTTTCGGAATTTTTGGGAAACCGAATATTCCTCTTTTTCGGATGTAGCGTGAAACGTACCGCAGAAAGCGAAAGTAATTACGTATTGTTAAATTTCACTGATTCGGACGCCCAGGGGCAAGTATAAGTCTGCGTAGTACTCAAGTCGAAAGCTGGTACCTGACTTATGTTTTCACCCCGCGCTTAACAGTGTGAAGACTCGGATTAATGCTGCGTTTGCAAAAAACTAAATAAACTGGCAACCTATTTCATAACATATATGTTTCAGTAAAAAAGCATAATATGTAGCCCTCGGGTTTAACTAGTTTTAGTTATATTAGATTACTTTTTAATACATTTTGTCGAATTACAGAATTTGCATACATTTCACAACCACGGTATATGTTAGTAAAATATTGCCCTCAGTTTCTTTCCAGCCTGATCCGAGTAACATAGTGGTAGAGCTTTAAATTTCCAACCTCATCTGTCGCAACATACAGAAGTTGATTTCACTGGGCTTACTGGTGTACAACTCCATATCCTTTTCTTGAGTCTGCTGTGTGTGAAAACGAAAAATAAAAATTTCTAGCTCTAGAGAGTATTCTTCCAACAGAAGTTAAAGAGCAATTCCAGTAATGCCTATGGCACTGTCAAATTTTGGGCAGCAAAATTGCATTAAATAAAACAATCTCTGAAAATGAGCCCAGTTCAAGAATACTAATAGAAGTAACCAAAGGTTCGTGTTGAGAAATGGTTCTTGCTAGGAATAGTATCTTCATCTGTCAAACGTATTTGCGAGGTACCTCCGACCAAAAACGAATCAAGTGTTTGATGGAAAACTTGAACAGCAGTAAGGATAAGCTTTGCATCGCATTGTAACCACTGATGATACGTGGGTGCAAAAACTAAACCAAGAATGCTTGCAATGGAAACCGTATTAATCACCGACACTGAAGAACCAACTGTCTACAGGCAAAATAAGTATGTAAAGTGTTTGGAATGCCGAAGGAATTATGTTAACAGATTATTAACAACCAGACGCAACAATTAGACCAACTTGATATTGAGTAAAAAAATTAAAGAGAAACGTCGCGATAAGTTAACTGCGGAAGTCTCACAACTTCATGACAACGCCCCCTCGCACAAAATTAAAGTTATAGCTGTAGCTGTTTATGAGTATGGCTTTTCCAAACCATCTATCCTATAACCCCTAGCGAGTATTTTTTGCGTACCAAACAAAAATAGTTTTTTAGAAGGTTTAGAATTGTCGAAATCTCGCTGCGATAAATGTAATATTAACGTAAATTACGTTGAAAAATATGAAAAAATATGTTTCTTGAACCTAGTTGACTGGAAATATTTCCGACTGCCTTCGTGGAAACTGTTTTTCTTGGGAATATTCCATTCCACGCCTAAATTTGGTGTTAATTAGTAAAGTTAGATATCTAAAACTTCTAAACAAACACATGTATTTCCCTCAGTCCTAATTTGGCAACTACCTAATCGCTTTTCAATGATTGAGATTCAACTGTAAGCAAACACGCAGAATAAAATAGGATTGGTACCGAATGCTTGATCCTCAGGAGCGGATCATTCTCTAAGGATAATTCCAATCAGATCCAAGAAAAACTTGGTATTAATGCCATAACCCTTAAGAATGAACCATCCAACCATATGGATTTTATTATTTCATGTTTTATAAAGCGCTTCTCCTGCGTTTCAATTACGCCGAAATAGACCAAGTCTGGCATCATGAAGTTGTAAAAGCTCAAAGGCTTCAAATTTCCGGGCCGTATATAATCACCCGTGGCACCGAAAATAAACTGCAAACGACGCCATGATAACTATAACGTGCAGAATCCTGGGCATAATATAGCACAAAGCTGTCTGTGCCTGAAGCATTACTTTAAGTAGAATCCGTCTCGGTCGCGAAGTAATATTTCGCGACTACAGCTGTGAACCGCGGCACGTTGGCAGGTGTCAGGCCGGCAAGAGATGCCGGGATTTAGGGGTTGATATCTTGCTTTACACGCGAACTAGCTCCTGCTGGAGCGCGAGCGAACCCTATTTGTTGCTCTCACAATCAGATTTAGAGCAGCTTTGTTATTCGGATTTGTTTGCTCTTCTGAGCTTTAATTATAATTCGTGCGCTTCGCGCCTCGCCGACGCACTGTGCCTTTATGTACCTGTCTGCCTATTGTGCCTAAAAATTAATGGCGCCCTTAGCTTAACCCGCGGGGATCGGAATTAATGAAACTAAGATGCGTTTGAGTTTTGCACACAAGTCCGGCGTTAAAAGCCGGCCCAGGTCAGAGAATATAAATGCCCTATAGAATGGAAATTTACTGCCGCCGGCTTTCTGAATTTGTTGCCGAACTCCCTGGAGTGGAAGCGGCCAGGTGCTGCGCGCCCCCGATTTACCTACACTCCGTCGTCTCCTTCCGAACAGAATCAAAAAGAAAGACCTGAGATCTGCTTGAGGTTATATCTGAACTTTCAGATACTCCAGGAAATTCCTTTCGAAAATCCCCCGTGCAGTGGCGTCCCTAGTAGGACTTAATATACATATAATACGTAATACATTATTATTACGTACTATTATCACCACAATTATCGGTAGGGATTAGCTGTGGAAACAAAATATGTCTTTAGTTAAGCCGCACAATTTTGTAATAGTTACTATAATTATTTAATAGTTGTCGGTGGTAACACCTCGGGATAAAAATATACGACTGAAGCGTAGTGCTGGCCATATTACCTTTCCCGGAAAACCAACCCTTTTTTCGACATTCACCCCTCCCCCCCCCCCCGCCGAACCACTTTCGCATCACTTCAGTACTTCAGGGGGGTGCAGGCGTCCCCTATATACTAGTCATTCATGCAACGTGTACCCTACACTTAACTAAGTTAAATACGGTCGCCTCAGACGAGGTTTGGCCCTGTGACCGATTGAGCCGCATTTCACTATCCTCGAGTGACAGCGCTTGTTCGCACTGCCCCGTCGAGGTCCCTATCGTCAAACCAACCTATGAAAAGTAAAGTTACTAATAGTTATTAACATCCGCAAAGATTACAAGCATACATACAAATATTCTCGATTTTGAATTACGTGACAAAACCGAATCGATTTTTTCTCATTTACTTGAAGATGTTTAATAAATAGGGCTGCAAAGACTACCCGAATGTGTACAGCTATCACTCACAGTTTTTATATAAAAAAAAATGCTAATATACATGCACCTGCAGATATTGTACTAGACGCCATGCTAAAGACGTTCGAAAGGCATCATATGAAGAAGAAAAATTCTCAAGTTTTGCAGAGAGTCAAACATTAAGATACAGATGATCAGCTATACTGTAACGTGCGATTTCTAGCACCTGGTTGATTGGTATTTAAATTTTCAATACAGCATTTTGGATTGCATATTTAAGCTTTTGACTAATTCAGAATTGGCCTTGTGGAACTTCCGTGTCATCTACACGTCTATTTCCGGTTCAGGAAATGGTGAATTTTGGGTTTTCTGTTTGACAGATAACTGTAAGAGTTCGCAAAGAAGGTGCACGTGTTTTGAGTTAATTTGGAAGTCGTTTTAAGACTTGGGAAGTTTTCCGATTTCAATATTCAAGACACATTTGGGAAGTTCTTAGGCATCGATAGTGTGATGGGAGTTCCCGGGGAGTTGATCCCAATCTGTGTGCAAATCTTTTGAGAGAGTTCTTTCGCCAATTAACATCTTTTGGCGAATAGGCTGGGGTTAGAATTGACAGAAATTACCAGTCATTTGTGAAAAATCAAAGAGATCCTATGGGTTCGAGACAAGTGGACTTATCTGCCGTGCAGCGAACGCATACAACAGGTGTGGATCGAGATAGCTAGGTCGCAGGTGTGTCAGTTCCTTTCATATTCAATTTTTACATATAATTTCGAGGATACGAAGGGTTCCGGAAAATTATAGTTTAATATTTAATTATATACATAAATTAATAACAATACTAAGTACACTTTAATTAGTGGGAGTTTAAATTCAATTGATTTTGCATTTTGTTAATATTGGTGATATTTTATCGAAATTCTGTTAATAATTGTTAAATGGTCAACAGTATAATTAATTTTCTTTTATTGATTAAAATTCAAATAGCCAGGGGGAATAGTGCGGAAGTTTTAAATCTTGATTAAGAGTGCGTCGATACTAATACCAGTATATTGGTATTTTTACATCTGGGTATCAGGTTCCCGAGGCCTCGAGGAACTCAAAAATACTTAGCGGGTTGGTCGCTAATATCATTATGGTTGGAAGCGGAATAAATGCTTCGTGGTCTAGTAACAATTTCGCATTATTACGTTCCCTATATATTCAAAAATTTTGTTTTATTAATTTATTTAACGGAAGGTACTGTTAGCCATGATTGGTTAATTCCTGTTACATCTTTATATATCTACCTACTTTAATTTCATGTGGCGATGTGCCAAAAAGATTTATTTGCGTGATTCTTTATATAAATTGCAATTTTGTAATTTATTGTTGTGTTTTATTGTGTCTTGGGTTAAAATAATTTACTTTGGTGACAAATTGAGCAATTACCGAAGCAAGGTAGGTCAGAACTCCAGGAAGGTTCCTATTTACCTCGTGTTATTATCAAGGACGAAGGATATTTTAAACAGGTGGCGCCTAAGCTTATCAAACTCCCCCCCCCCTTCTTCGACTGTAGCTCGTCCACCCTTGTCCTTGATACCTGGACCTTGCATCGTAAATGGTAGTTTCGGTTGTATTGCTTCTATTTAGTATAACAGACTTTGTCGCCGTCTATTCGACTAGGCGTTACAATACAAAGTTAGTTGCAAATGTGGTTTAAATCAATATTTTTTTTGAAAATTCGTTTAACGTAATAAGGAATTTTTATTTGTATTTATTAATGTTCTAATGTCAAGAAAACTGCGTGGACCAGCAGTGTGTAGTTTTAATACCGCAGTTTTATGAACTTCTTTATTTAGATTTAAAATAATTTGATCAACTGTGGAATTAAAACTCCAATGTGGTTATAGCTAGACTCCCTTAACAAAGCCGTGCAGTTTTATTTAGTGAATAACTTGAAATACCTTTCATAGAATCTATCCAAGTGTGTCAAGCGGTTCAAACGTTTACTTTTACTGTAATCCTGGGAGATGTTACGTTTCGAATTCAAAAGGAAGAAATGTATATTCTAGAATAAGCAACAGTATGAAAAAACAGAGAGTGCGTCCGTGTGATCCAGTGGTCAGAGCACTAGGCTCCAGTGCGGAAGGTCGGGACTTCAAACACCCGACTCGGCATTACCACGTATTCCTGAAACCAAAATAGGACGATTGAATCTAACTTACCTCTTACCAAAAGTGGTTCGGTAAGGCGCACTGGATAGTCAAAAATTTAAAAAAAAATTATTTTTTTAAATACCAAAAGAATGCTTTTAATGATGGTGATTTGAAATGTGAATCTGTACTGGTAAAAAGTGTTTTTTGATATAGGTAATTGTTTTTCTCGTAGATATTTATATTTTAAACATGTTTTATTTCTTGTTCCATTTCACTATCTCCGTAGTTTAGAAAAAACAATTAATTTTGATTTGCTGTACGCCATGCCACTAATGTAGGTATAGTTTTTGGTATTCAAAAAAGTTACTAACACAAAAACTAACTTATCGGTATATTCAATGAAAAAAAAGAAGCAAATGTCCAAAATGACCACCACACATACAAAGATTGAGATCTCGGTTGACTTTCACGGAATAAAGACGTATCAACCGCCGCTCTCCTATCTTTGAGGATCGGTCGGGTGATTACAGTGAGTGCACACGACTAATATCGTGGTCACAGACGTTCATTTAAATCTATTTTTAACTTTTAATTTACTTTAAACCTAAATTTAAACTTAACAAATTTATATGTCGAAATGTTTTCAATCGGGGTTATACCCGCTTCATCCAACAAGTTCACAAACAGCTGGAATAACTTTCAATGCATCCAATGCAAAATCAGCCACCGCCAAACTACATAAACCAGATAAGTCAAACAATTAAATCCTTACCTACCTCAAACGTATGAAATTCCGATACCTCAACCTTATCAACAATGTTTAACTCAAATCCCATCTTCAAACACGCCCAACTCTAGTAATAATTATACAAAAGCTTTCTCTCAACCCGTACAAACTAGTTACAACAACGAAATGATGACGATGAAGATATGGGCACAAGTCAAGAGCTTAACGATAACAAACACCCCTGGCAAACTATTATTAAAAAAAGAAAACGTATGGTACAATCAAAGTCAACTGAAAACATGTCTGCAATTAACTCAACGAACAAATTTCAGGCACTCGCTGAAACTGAGTGTAACCCCCAAACCGAAAATATTTCTAATGAAACTACCTCGAAAACGCAATCTCCAGACCCTCTCCCTCCACCTATATACATCTACGGAGTTACCGACTTCAGAGCCATGATTGACAACCTAAACCAAGTCATCGAAGATGAAATTTTTATTCTAATTCGTTAACCTACAACACGGTAAAGATAAATACGAAAACCATTATGCATACAGGAAATTAATCTCCCACTTAGGTCAAGAAAACATTGTACATCATACATATCAGATCACACAAGAAAAAGCCTATAGAATCGTAATACGCGATCTACACCACTTAATCCCTGCCAAGACATCAAGGATGAGCTACATAGCTTAGGACACCCTGTTAGAAACTTAGCAAACACCCGACTTAGAGTTACCAAAGCGCCATTGCCAATGTTTTTCGTTGACCTCGAGCCCCTTCTTCTTCTTCTTAGGGTGCTTTATCTCTTGCGAGACGTAGCGATCTTCCTCTTCCTCGAGCCCCAAACGAAAAATAAAGAAATCTATAAAGTAGAATTTATACAAAACACAAAATAGAATAGAATAGAAAATAGAAGCATCTCGAATTAAGAATAACATAATACAATGTACAGGTTGCCAAGCCTATGGCCACTCCAAGGCCTATTGCATGAAGCCCTGCAACTGCGTCAGATGAGGAGGCCTCCACGACAGTAAAAACTGCAAAAAGACTAAGAATACTCCTGCTACATGTGCCCTATGCAACGGCGACCATCCCGCCAGTTACAAAGGATGTACGGTATACAGAGACTTATAAACTAGAAATATGCCAAAGCAATCACCCATCAGAATACCCAATAATACAAACCCATCAACATCCACAAGTACTAATTACCAACCTTTATATGACTCCTCCCAGAATTCTCTTAACTATTCACATATCGCAGCAAGAAAACATAACAACAAGGATGAAATCGCAGACAAACTTACCACCTTCCTGAATGAGTTCAAAAATATGTTCTCCCAATTGCTAAATCAGGACAGCACGATATTAACCATGCTCACTACAGTTATTAATAAATTAACGCAATAATGGCTAACTCATTAAGAATAGCGACATGGAACTCAAACGGACTCAAAAATCATATTCATGAAGTAACTCAATTTTTAAACTACTACAAAATTGATATACTACTTATTTCCGAAAGTCACTCCATATTCTCACACAACAACAAGAATACAATATTATAACTTATACTATGCAAATCATTCGGATGGAACAGCACATGCAGGCTCGGCAGTCAGAATCAGATCTGCAATAGTCCATTACCAATTACCATCTTATACAACTTACAAAATCCAAAGCGCTTTAGTAAAAATTAAGTTATTTCCTTGGTCACTAATTGTTGGAGCTGTTTACTGTTCACCTAGGCATACCATCACAGCCGATGAATTTCAAGATTTTCTGTTCCCACTTGAACTCGTTTTCTTGTAGCAGGAGACTGGAACGCCACGCATACCGCCTGGGGCTCTAGACTAATCACACCCAAACGGCGAGCACTCCTTCATACCTTACAGCAGCATAACCTAAGGTACATGTCGACTGGCGAACCAACACACTGGCCGACGGACTTGCATAAAATCCCTGATCTACTGGACTTTGCGGTCACCAAAGGTATTTCTAACTTAAATAGTGCAATTGAAAGCAACCTCGACCTAAAATCAGATCACTCGACAATAATAATAACTTTGAGTTCAACTGTTATATGGAAAACCACACCACCAAAACTTTACACTGCTAAAACAAACTGGGAGAAATTCCAATTGTACATAAATGGCAACATTAATTTAGAACATAAAATGCACACATCTAGCGAAATCGACGAAACTGTAGAATACCTCACAAATCTCATTCAAGAGGCTGTCTGGCAAGCTACTCCAATTAACTACAAATGTCCACCCGAAATCCACAATATACGGCTACATATAAGATAGCTTGTAGTGGAAAAACGTAGAACCCGTGCTAAATGGTAAAGATCCAGAAATCCTCGAGACAAGACTACTTTAAATAATCTAACCCACCGACTTCGCAATGTTATCCAAGAAAACAGAAATGCAACATTCACCTACTACATTTCTACTCTATCGCCTATTACTCAAATACCACCACTAAGAAAAGCAGATGGAATCTGGGCTCCATCAAAAGAAGAAAAAGCAAATACGGTTGGAGAACATCTCGCACAAGTCTTCACCCCATTCCAAACCAAATTTTGACATAGAGGTAGAAGAATATCTCAATTCGCCTGGACAATTATCTCTACCCCAGAGACCAGTTTCACCAGCGGAAGTATGCAAAGAAATTAAATTAACCAACTCATTTAAAGCTCCTGGATATGATCTGATA
Organism: Limonius californicus; assembly: GCA_014611495.1. Lineage (NCBI taxonomy): Eukaryota > Metazoa > Arthropoda > Insecta > Coleoptera > Elateridae > Limonius > Limonius californicus. Next base: position 12,730 of record JABXWE010014375.1, read on the forward strand.
ATGAGCAATATACTTAAGCACCTCCCTAAAAAATCAATAGTGCTTATCACAACAATTTACAACCGTATGCTCGCTATCTGTCACTTCCCTACTCAATGGAAATTGGCACTAATAACCATGATCGTTAAGCCTGGAAAACCTCCGCAAGAAACAGTCTCTTATCGGCCGATAGGTTTATTATCTCTGCTTTCCAAAATCTTTGAATGCTTACTATTATACAGAATCAAGGAAATAACACCTCTTGCGGAGCTAGTTCCCACGCACCAGCTCGGCTTCCGCGAAGGACACTCAACCATCCAACAATGTCATAGAATAGTCAACTACATCAAGGAAACCTTCGAAGGGAAAAAACTGTGTACCTCGGTATTTTTGGATATTCAATAAGCCTTTGATATGGTGTGGTATGGATAAGATGAGAGGAGAATGTGGCAATAACAAGTATTTAGAGTTAGACAAGAAGATCAAAATTGAAATAAAAAAATATGTGCAGAAATATAAAGACGAAGAAATAGAAAAAGTAATAGAAGAGAACGCAAACATCAAATATTGAATAGGAATCTAGCGATAGGAACTAAGAAAATATTTAAAATGAGAAAACCGGATGGGGCAGAAACTTCAAATAGGGAAGAAATTATGGCAATAATAGAAGACTTTTATAAAAAATTATATAGTTCGCAACTAATACGAAAATCACAGGTAGATAAGACACGAAGAAAAATTATG
>JABXWE010014376.1:0-21313 GCA_014611495.1 Limonius californicus
ATAATTAATAAAAGTTGTAAACTGAAGTATAATAATTTTTATTGGACAAAATCAACAAATACATACACTAATTACCTTACTGGTATTATATATACAAACTAAGCCTAGAACTATTAGTCTAAGAACTATTTCTAAAATAACTTATGATTAGAAGTTGAAAGAACTTATTAAGAAATTATGCCTTCTATCTGAAAACATGTTTATAAATAGAAAAGCTTCTTTCTACATCGACAGAAGTAATGGGTGCATTTTTTAACTTAACACTGAATTCCAAATTGAAACTGAAGTTATTATCTCTTACTATTTCGCCTCTAAGAACTTGGTAAATTTGTTTTAAATTCAGAAACCCCTCAATTTTTTGTATGACACTATTAAATTTTTGATATATGAGATCACCTATTTCACCCTTAACATTCTTAGACAATCTATCAAATTCGTTTATTATTTCCTGAAAGAGGAATCCCTTGAGTTTCTAATTTACGAATGGAGTTTGAAACGAAGCTATAGTTTGTTTTAATAAAATAAAGACGCTGAGGCAATTCTGTCGATTTCGCTAATTTTTTACAATTATCCAAATCGGCGCTGGAATCAGTTATTTGAAGAATTACATCTTTAATACCTTCAAAATTATAGGCGTAAAAAATTCTGCTTCTAACCGTGTACGCCATCTTGTAATTATCGGTTCGGGAGGCAATGGAACATTTGGAAGTCACTCTTTATAAAACTGGACTCTCAAGGGGGCTTTTAAAAATATTTTTTTACGTTACTAATTAAATTGTTAACAAGGGGAAATTGATTCCTAATACTTTCGGCTACACGATTTAAACCGTGAGCTAAGAAAGTTACATGAATGATGTAAAAAAAATTTATTTTTTGCGCTGCTCTTGTCGTGTAAAGGGCAGCGTCGGACAACATGAGAAAATTTTTTTCACAAGGTACACTTTCGATTAAAAAAATTTTACAAACCTTCCTACACAAATCGGGCAATTGTTAAATTATTTGTTTTTTGAAATTGTTTGGAAGCTATTAAATATTATTTGCTTAAAATGTCTTCATGAAGAATTCCTATTAATAAATGGGCAATGTAACGGCCACATTTGTCCGTACTTTCATCTATAATTATATAAGCAAAATTACTACCCACTAATTGTGTAATTTCAGACATTGTTTCATTGCAACACAAATTCACATAATTTTTTCGTAAGGTGTTTTAGTCGGGTACATTTTGTTTACAAAATTTTTGTAAGAACGGTTTTAAATTAACGTTATTTAATTTCGATAACGGTATATTCGACGAAATTAATGCCTTAATAACTTCTTATTAAATTCTTCTTGCTCCGATATTTTGGAACTCGTCCCTGAACATTGAATCATGGTTTACTGAGAACAATTGCTTCGCTTCCATTTTTCACATTTTGCAATATGTGAAGGAGTTTTAGTGTGCTGATCTACCAAGGATTTGCTCTCAGAAGATAATTAAATATTAATATAAGAACTTTTGATACTAGTTAAAAACAAACACTACCTTCCCTGTCATGACTTTGTTTTAGTTACGTACATAATAATATGAAAAATAATTTTAATTTATATAAGAAAAATTATTTAACTTACCAGTTCGCTGCAAGCTCGACAAAATATTTTGTCGCCATCCATTACTAGTTCTGGATATGATTGAATCCATGAAGCAATCTTGTTCGATTTACTCATTGTGGGTATATAATATGTAAAATATTCGCAAGAGATCAACACTATCGGAGTATCGGACACGTAACGACGAGAGAAGATTCTATTATAGGGTTACTCAATGAGAGAAAATACTTTGCAAACTACAAACAAAATGTAGATGTGTATCCCACTCAATAGCTACCCGCCATTGATAAACAAGAAACAAGTAATAAAATAGATTAGGTCGGTACTTCAAACTTCAAACTGTAGGGAATTCCAGGCACAGGTCATTAGCTGTCCAGCTGTGAATTGTCGGTGATCTGTGTGCACTACTCGGAATTTTATAATCTTGTTTTGACCACTTGCCGAAAATTTATAAACGAATAATGCAAAAGGCGAAAAAATGCAAGTTTATGTACCTTTTGCTAAAATATGCAGCGAATGCCCAAATATACAATATATGCAATCACCAATCAGCATTAATTAACTCTTATCAATTAAAATATGTACGCTTTGCATATAATCCGCTCCGTTTCAGCGTTTGAACCATGAAGAAAGCTTGTTAGTTGTATTCTGCAGTTTTGCAACTGCTTCATTAGAATTATCAGCTTGGGTAAACACAGCAGTGACATCCGCAAAGGTGGCTACTGTTGCACTAAGTTCTGGTAAATCAGATGTGTATACGTTGAAGAGAGCTGGACCCAAAGTGCTGCCTTGCGGGACACCGGCTCGTGTCTTTTTTTTTCTTACAGGGTTCTATTGACTTTGACTGCAAAGGTTCTGTTGTCTAGGAAAGAGAAAATGTTTGCCTTGAAGTAAGTTGGCATGGCAATGTCCAGAATCTTCTTTTTAAGGCCTTCAATCCACACCAAAAGCCTGTGCGATATCGCGAAAAATTGCTGCAGTGTATTGTTTGTTATGGAATCCGCGTTCAATAAGTTCGCTGATTCTTTGTAGTTGATGGCTTATTGAATGGGCCAAATTGGAATTTGGTTAGTATGTTGAGATTTTCAATAAATTCTAGTAAGCGATTATAGACAATTTTTTCAAGGAGTTTTGATAGCGTCGTCAGCAGACTTATAGGTCTGTAGCTATTTATTTTCTTTTTGTTTTTGCCTGGTTTTCTGAACATTAGAATATGTGCATGTTTCCAGGTTTGTGGAAAGTATCCAAGTCTCATGCAGGCATTGTAGGTAGAACATAGATAACCTATTGCCTTCTTTGTGAAGTGTTTAAGAATTACATTGGTAATTAGGTCATGGCCAGGGGATTTCCTATCGGGGAGTTTTTCAACAATGTCAATCAGTTCATTGGGTGAAGTTGACTGAATACGGTCTGGTATTGGCACTCTTCTTTCAATATCGTTTATGATTTGTATGTTGTGAGTAGGCGTGCAAGTAATCGCAGGGGCAAATGTGTTTTCAAGGTGAGTTGCAAATGCGGCAGCTTTTTCTAAGTCTGAGGAGTACATAAATTAGTAAGATATTACTTTTAAAATTACAAATAGTATATTCTGAGAAAATATGTCTAACGAATATTACACATTTTTTAATATCTTTCTACTGCCGTAAAATTCATTTCAAAATGTGCAAAAGACTCTCGCTTTGCTGTTTTAGATTTTCAAATATCTAAAAGAAAACTGAGAAAGTATCCAATTCCATTATTTGGTCGTTTTATGATACCCTTGCGGTCATCTAGTTACCATTTCCAATATTTTAAAGCCTAATTGCTTCTGTTATTATTGGTATTTACATCCCAACATCAATAAAAACGGTTCACTTTTTCCAGTTAATACAAGTATGGGTGCATAGTTTCCTTGCTTATGTGTACCTTAAATGCTAAAAGACTCCGTGCAGTTATTTCTCCTATAAAATTTTAATTGATTTACGAAATCGCACGCGTACTTCCAAACGGTAATTGAGCAAATTTGAACCCATAAAACTATTACTTATGAAAACCGCGCTTAATTGTGGCTCCGTGTGAAACTACGGATCGTAAATTACACGTATTGCTTCACATAAATACTTTTCAAGTGCTTCTTGTGAGTTCAGTACAATGCGTTGTTATTGCAAAAGCTAATTAACAGCTTGTTTCGTTGCGTCTACGGTAATTTTAGTAAAGCGTACGTTCCAGCTGGCGTAATTGTGATTTTTTCCTTCTGTGAAATAGTTTTTTCCGTACCAAGTTCCACTTTCTTCCATTTCTTGCCTTAACACACTTTTTAGCGGTATAAAATGCACGAAACGTGTCTGCTGCATAAACCAAAATGAGGGAGCATTAGAGTAATAGAAAGTGCGATATAATTACGCTCGCGAAAAAACTTTCAGTTTTTAGCCGATTGTTCTCGATTTTATTACCCAGAGCCTTTGTTCGGTGAAACGCTACTTTACGTCATTAGCTCCTTGCAGTTAAACATTTAATTAGACAGCACTTCATTTAGCGGATTGTTAATTTGATTCCTTGATGATAGAAAATCTGGTGCCGAGATTGAGGTGCTTTTACACTTTTATGCCTGCTTAAAATTAATTAGATTTCGTAAAAAAATCCAACTTCTCTTGCAATTGCGGGTTATTGTACTCATTTATTATTTATTATGATTTCTAAGTAGATGAAAGTGTTTTTTTTCCTTTGTTGTATATACACCGCATCTAGATGGTCATTACCCCCAGCTTAGAATCGAATACAAATTATTTTGAGTAAAATATGTTTATGACTCCAACATGATACAGACTTTGTAACAAATTTAATTGAAATATTAATTAGCTAGTCTTGTTTTGATTTCATTCAGTTCTATTTTCGTCGTTTTAATACAGTACCCATCTTCTTTGCAATCAGAATCAGACAAGGTGATAGTAACAAGCAACATCCTCTTACATCGAGTACCCCATATTTCGCAAGTCAAACATTTTTATTACCCCAATAACACACAGATGCTGTCACAACTTCAATTACATCATTAATTAGTTAATACTGTTTTGATTTTGTACAATTCCGGCTCTTTAATGTGTTACCTTTCTTTCTGCAATTGCCTTAAGACAATGTGAGAGTAGTAAGCACCTTCCTCGTAATCGAATACAAAATATTTCACATATAACCTGTTACAAGTTTAATTAAATTCTTAATTAGTTAGTCTTCTTTCGATTTACGCAACACCATATTGATATATTTAATACAGTATCTATTCTCTTTACTATCATCGTAAGAGACTGTGACATTCATAACCACCCTCCTACATCGAATGCAAACTAATTGACAAATCGAATATATTTATGGCCCAATAAGAAAATAGACTGTCAGGAATTCAATTAAATCAATATTTCGTTAGTCTTGCTTTGATTTCATACTCTACCTTGCCCTTTACAATCGTCGTATGACTAGGCGCTAGTAATACGCACCCTCCTTTTACATCTAATACACAATATTTCAGATAGAGCCTGTTGCAAGTTTAATTTAATTATTAATTAGTTAGTCTTATTTTGATTTCACATAATTCCATATTCGTATTTTTAATGCAGTGTCTATTATCTTCACAATCATCGTAAGCGACTGTGACATTAATAAACACCTCCCTACATCGAATGCAAACTAATTCACAAATCAAATATATTTATGGCCCAATAAGAAAACAGATTGTGACGAATTCTATTAAATCTATATTTCGTTATATTAGTCTTGTTTTGATTTCATACAATTCCGGCTGTCTCTTTCATACCCTACCTTGCCCTTTACAATCATCGTATGACTAGGCGCTAGTAATACGCACCCTCCTTGTACATCGAATACACAATATTTCACATAGAGCCTGTTACAAGTTTAATTTAATTGTTAATCACCGGCGCCGGTAGCTCGGATAGGTTGGCCATATGCCTTTCACGCAGCTGTCCTGGGTTCGAATCCGGACGCCGAGGTCGGTGGTTTTTTTCTGAGCGATAAAAAACGCTAAAATGGCCCTTGTTCTCGGATAGCAAGTAAAGTCGTAGGCCCCGTGTCCAAGTGTTGTTGGGCACGTCAAAAGAACCCTCAAACAGGCTAAATTTCCAGGTGTGGTAGGATCGCTCCCTGGCGTCGGTGGTTAGCCATAGTAGCAGAAGTAGGCCGACGTTAAATAAAACAAACAAACAAACAAATTGTTAATCAATTAACCTTATTTTGATTTCTCAAAATTCCATATTCGTATTTTTAATGCAGTGTCTATTCTCTTCACAATCATCGTAAGCCACTGTGACATTAATAAACACCCTCCTACATCGAATGCAAACTAATTGACAAATCAAATATATTTATGGCCCAATAAGAAAACAGACTGTCACGAATTCTATTAAATCAATATTTCGTTAGTCTTGCTTTGATTTCATACAATTCCGGCTGTCTTTTTCATACGGTACCTTGCCCTTACAATCGTCGTATGACTAGGTAATAGTAATACGCACCCTCTTTGTACATCGAATACAAAATATTTCGCATAGAGTCTCTTACAAGTTTAATTAAACTATTAATTAGTTATTTTTCTTTCGATTTCACACAGTTCTATATTTTTGTTTCTAATACAGTTCATATTATTTTCACAATCATCGTAAGAGACACCCTCCTACATCGAATGCAAATTAGTTGACAAATCAAATATATTTTTTGCCCGATAACAAACCAAACTGTCGCAAATTCAATTAAATCAATATTTCGTTAGTCTTGCTTTAATTTCATACAATTCCGGCTGTCTTTTTCATACGCTACCTTGCCCTTTACAATCGACATATGACTAGGTAATAGTAATACGCAGCCTCTTTGTACATCGGATACAAAATATTTCGCATAGAGTCTCTTACAAGTTTAATTAAACTATTAATTAGTTATTTTTCTTTCGATTTCACACAGTTCATATTATTTTCAAAATCATTGTAAGAGACTGACACTAGTAAACACCCTCCTACATCGAATGCAAATTAGTTGACAAATCAAATATATTTTTGGCCCGATAACAAAACAAACTGTCCCGGCATCAATTAAATCAAGATTTCTTTAGTCTTGCTTTGATTTCATACAATTCCGGCTGTCTTTTTCATACGCTACCTTGCCCTTTACAATCGGCATACTACTAGGTAGGTAATAGTAATACGCACTTTCCTTGTACATCGAATACAAAATATTTCACATACAGTCTATTACAAGTTTAAGTAAATTATTAATTAGTTAGTCTTCTTACGATTTCACACAGTTCCATATTTGTGTTACTAATATAGTTCATATTCTCTTCACAATCATCGTAAGAGACTATGACATTAGAAAACACCCTGCTACATCGAATGCAAACTATTTGACAAATCAAATACATTTATGGCCCAGTAACAGGGTGTCACGAATTCAATTAAATCAATATTTCTTTAGTCTTGCTTTAATTTCATACAATTCCGGCTGTGTTTTTTATACGCCACCTTTCCCTTTACAATCGCCGTATGACTAGGTAATAGTAATACGCACCCTCTTCCTACATCGAATGCAAACTATTCGACAAATCAAATAGATTTATTTATGGCCTTATAACAGACTATCATGGATTCAATTCAATTCAATTAGTATTTAGTTAGTCCTGTTTTGATTTCATACAATTGCGGCTGTCACTTTCATACGTTACATTTCCTTTTACAATGGTCGTATGACTAGGCGATAGTAATACGCAGGCTCCTTGTAGATCGAATACAAAATATTTTACATAGAGTCTGTTAATGTTTAATTAACTGTTTGGTCTTCTTGTGATTCCATACAATCCCATTTTTGTGGTTTTAATACATATTCTCTTCACAATCATCTCAAGAGACTGTGACAGTAATAAGCTCCTCCTCCTACATCGAATGCAAACTGTTCCTCAAATCAAATATATTTATGGCTCACTAACAAACAGACCGTGTCACAAATGTGATGTGCCAATTAAATTAATATTTAGTTAGTTTATTTTTGATTTTATACGATCCCGGCAGCCTCTTTAATATATTACCTTTTCATTTACAATCGTCGTATGACAAGGTGGCAGTAATAACCACCCTCCTCCTACATTAAATACAAACATAACTTCAATTAAATTATTAATTAGTTTATCCTGTTTTGATTTTGTATAATTCCGGCTACAGTCAGCATCGTTATCATACATCGAATGCAAAATATTACGCAAATCAAATATTTTTATAGCTCCAATAAGTACACACTCTGTCACAAATCCAATTAAATCAATATTTAGTTAGGCATGGTATAATTATATACAATGCTGTCTGTCTGTTTAATACATCACCTTCCTTTTTACAATCGCCGTAAGAGTCCCTGACAGTAACAAGCATGAGTTCGTTATTTTAAAATCTTCTAGGGGCGGAAGTATGGTGTGCTTATTACCACCATTTCCTTTCTATTGCGAATGTAGTATCCTGTGCGAATTGGCAAAATAAGGATATGTGTGAGGCCGAATTCTTTTTGACGTTCTATTTTCACTGTCTTATCTTTCACCATCGAAAAGAATCATAAACTTATACTATTTTTTAAGTTAGTGTGTCAAAATGGTTCGGATTGATCTAATTTTTTCCTGAACCGTATAGTCGCTTATGCTCTTCTGAATTTTTTTGCCTGAAGTTTATTGGTAATTAAACTAATTCGAATTGTTCAGTGATCGAAAGGTGTAACACTAAACGGAATGTATTTAAAAATGTAAATTAAAAATCGTACTGTAGTGACACCTGACTAAAATTTATTGTGCTTTTTTATATTTGATTAAGACTGATTAAACACAAACAAATCGAACCCGGAATCATCATATTTATATATCCGTTTATAGCTAAAATCAATGGTTGATTTCAAAATGATTATAAAGTTTAATAATTCAAGCACGTGCAAGCGTTCCTTTAAAACTAAAATTAATTACAACGGCATGGTTGGATGATTCTTATTTATCACACCCGCGGGAATATTACTCAATTAGAATATTTTGATTGAACGCGATGAAGTAAAATCTTGCAGCATAATTGCGTTATTAAAAAAATTGCAAAAGTTTTAATTTGTCGTCGAAAGTGCATTACAACGGGTTTCGTTTTTTTTTCTCAACGATGACATGAAATATGAGTTTTGAGGCTATCGATCTCTCGTAGCGTGTAGGTTTTCCATTCACATTTTTGTTAATTGCAATTTAAATCAAACATGAATAGGAAGGCGAATATTGTTGCCATAATTGCGAAAGTTTGCAGATTTGATCGATATAAGTTATTTTTTTACGTTCACTTCCCAAGTTCGTCCACTTTAATTAAATTTCGTAAAAGTTATACAGAGCATCCTTGATGCTTCATTAATGTTCCCTTCTTGAGTGGTATTGAATTCGGAATAAGATTTTGACAAAGAAGTTTTTTTTTCAAGTATTGGACTAAACTGGGAATTAGGAGCAAGAACGATAGTACAGTAGTTCACAATACAAGTAAAAATATATCAGTTAACAGTTTTTCCCTAATGTATCAAAGATTTCTTTAGATTATACAGTTTTTTTTTGATTGCCAGATCAATCTGCCTGCCAACATCGTTTTTTTCTAGCACTTTTCTAATAATAAAATTTTCTTTAAATCTATTAATTAATGTGAATTGCCAGAATAGTCCACAACGAACCGCCAGTTACCACGTTAGTCTATTGACTTACAGGATGAAGTGTTAGTTGGCAGGTGGTTTTACCCATTCACATGAACAATATTATATGATGGAAAATAAATGCTTTATTAGAAAGATGTTAATCTATTAAATTGTAGGATGGTATCGATTGGCAGACCACCAATCTATTGATAAAAAATGCTAATTGTGAGAAAAATTTATGAGTTGTCAGTATGATACGCCACTTTGGTATATTAATAGATCTGATAAGTGTCAATGAATAATTATAAAAATGTCATTCAATGGTACTATTCATTTTTCAAAAATCATTTAGTTTATTTTTTTGAATTAAAAAATAAAATAAAACTTTGTTTGAGAACATAGAAAATGCATTTAAGCTGTAGAAGGTTATTGCCGAATTGTAAAGTAAATCCAAAGTGGCAAACACGTAAAAACTTGACTGGCTTGTGATAACAACAATAGACTGAATAGAAATTACTGACCTACCTAATAGTATTGGTTTGTGGCAGGGGATAAGAAATTTTTTTGCACTTCTATCTTACTCTCCTTAGCATAACATGTCTTTGAACTAAAATTTTTGTTATTATCCTGCGGTACTCGAACAATTTTGGGCCAAATTTTTAATTAATCTTTTCTCATATCTTAAGGGTCCCATTGCCAAAGAAATGTTTTTTCTAGTTTGTGTATATTGTGAGATACCATCGGATTTAATATTTGTATATATTTCTGATACACCCTGTATATATAATATATTAATTAGAAAGAAGGACTGTTGTTAATCTAAATGGCTAAACCATCAATTGACAGTAAAAGATGTCAATTACAGATATACTGGGCGTTTCAGGAGGAACAGTAAATATTTAGGGGGTGGTAGCATAGACTATTTTGAGTAAAAAACATTACATAAACATGTGTCCAATTGTTAATGGTTACGGAGATACAGCTGTTCCAATAAAAAGCCCTACAAAATGTGTTAAGGAAAGCCAAACGACTTACGGATTGCATTTATTGATTATTTAAATGGTATAAAACACACGAATAATTTGCAATAGTTGAAAGTAGTTGTACTTCAATGTACTTTCCAACTCTCTTGGCAATATCACATGTAGCTCTTCTGAGGTCGTCTTGCGTTTACTTGTTCTTTGTAGACTTCGCTTTTCATCCAAATCCACAGACAAACATCTAAAGGGGTAAGATCTGGAGATCTTGGTGGCCAGAGAACGTGATCATACCGGTGATCCAATTTTCGGGGAAGGATAAATTTAGATGGCGTGTCTCCTGACGGCTAAAATATGCAGGGATTCCTTCGTGCTCGAAGAACATGCCTTTGTAGCGAAAGGAACCTGCTCCAACTGTCACATGTCACATGATATTTAGTCATTCAAAGTGCTGAGTGCTTGTTATCTGTTCCTAATGTGCGCATGGATATGTACGGCCACTTCAACAATAGCTGTATCTCCGTAATCATTTAGAATTGGACACATACTACCACCTCCTATTATTATATATACTTACTATTCCTCATGAAACACTCTGTATAGCTAGAAAAAAATATTGACTATTAAGATGAAGTTCGATGGAAAAATAATTTAGCAACTAATAAAAAAAAAGTGATAGAATAAACCGTCAAATGTCAGAAAGTAATGTCAATTGTCCGTTTTAATTGTCAACTACAAAAGAGTCGATTGGAAAATTAATTTAAACATTTAAATTAGGTATTTAATTTGTAACGGTGGACTTGTTACGCCCTTGTAAATTTGAATAATTTCCGGATCTTTGTTGTGTTTTGGCTAAGATTGGGCAAAGCCCGATAGAAAACTGCCCGTAATGCTTTAGGCCACATCAGATGGAGTTGAAGTGTGAAAATGTATTTGTCCTCATAAACTTTGTTGCTTAAAAAACGGATTCAGCCTTCTGTGACATAAAACACCATTAACCAGTATATTCTTCTCCCTCTTCAATTACGCATATGTTGCGGACGCGGTTGAGTTCTTGCAGAGCACCTTTAATTGTGCAAGTTTGAAAGTGATGTTTATATTTCTTTTAACATGATGGTAGTCAGTTACCACACGGCACTCGATGGTGATGGTCACGGTGTTAACTTTCGGTGCCCTATTTTGTTCTAAGGGTGAAAAATTGTAAATGTTTAAATACGTAACACGCGCGCGCGCGGTCCGTAAAAATTGCACTTTTTTTAAATAATAACTGCAGATGCACTTCTATTAAATTTGTACTTGAAAATCTAGTTCGACCTGTTATAGCCTGGCAAGGATAACAGGGGCGCCTGTAACCAGACGTATTTTTATACCATCGAGCTGGAACATCCTCTCAAGACCGGCAAGTCTGTTCGAAAATACGCATTTCCTCGCGTTGGAAATGTTTCGGGAAAATCGAAAATCTGCGGCGTTTAAGAAGAATTTAAAAACTGTCGTTCTATGACCTCTCTTATATTTATTGTGCGCACAAAAGCAGTTGTTCTTGCATTTTTCTGCACTTTGTCCTAGTTTAAAGTGCGTGTGAATGTTTACAACCTTTAAAGTGAGCTAGTTTTGTGAAATTTAATCAGCAGAGCTTGCTTTTTCTGAAGCTCGTATAGTTTCCGATACAAACAGATCTGCTATTGCTTGGACATTTAATGGAAGTGTTGTGGTTTAAGTGATAACATGTTGGAGCAACACGGAATTTTGGGGTACGGGCACAGGGAACGGTCCGGGACCGTTTCGTGCATCCCCCTTCAATTAAACCTGAATTTTCCCGGCCATGGATTCTTTCCTCGGCGTCTCCGGCGATGGGGTTCCACTGGATCTTGGGTATTGTTTTAAATATTTCCACTAACTTATATTGCTTAGGAGGAAATAAAACCGTATCAGTACAACCCACTCCTCCATTGTTTTAGAATAGCTTGCCTAAATGACCAACACTAATATTTTAGGGATTTCTTATGTAATTATCGCGAGTTCAGTAATACATAATTATTAAAGAACAATTAGGTTTGTAATTTTTTTTTGGACTTTATTGCGATACATTAAATTGGATATATTTTAAAGTGATTTAAAATCAATAAATTAAGTTTATATTTCAGCGATGATTATGTCACCTAATCGAGTTTTCGTTACTGTTATAGGCGAGTGAAAATTTGTAATAGGTGGTCAAATAAACACCGTAAACTCCCTAACCTCAGTAAAATACAAAAAGTTCCTTTGGCCCAATTCTTCAAACTTCTGAAGAATAAACAGAAAAGAAATTTGACAATGCCAATGCATTTGTATGTTCTCCTAAATTTAAAGATTGTAAATATTTTAAGTTAATGTTGGTATTTAGAGCGTGAACTTTAAAGGACAAAAACACTCAACAATGGCGCTATTAAAAATGCATAAATAAACATATAAAAGGCATCGTTACTGTAAAATAAAAATCAAATATTCCCAAACTAATTAAACCCATTGATTCGAAAACTATTATTATTACGTAAGTAACTAAATGTTACACAAAATACAAAATTATTTTGGGCCATAAAGCGCTAAACCAAAACCACCGACTATATTTAAAAAATGCAACAATAACAATAAAATATTTATTATTATTTATTTTTGAAAAGTTTTTTAGATTGTATTAAAATATTTCACTTTGGATCGCTTAATAAAAGAGCAAGTAAGCAGTTTTGCAATATAAATAATAAACTCTACATACGCATACATACATCCAGGGTGTACCATAACATGTGGAACCTGTTCGCCAGCGAGGGGGCATCAAAACAATGAAAAAAGTTCATATTAACGTATGCCTTACCAGTCTTAGTTTATGAGCTACAGCGCATTAAAGGAAGAATAACACATTTTCATATTTAGTTTTTAAATTGTTTATTGATTTTGAACAAAGAGTAACATTTTCTGTGCTCACTATCATTATAGGAAATGTTCAAAACGGCCACCTTCTGCCTGAATGCATGCAATCGCCTTGGCATAGAACGCCGTGTTCTTTCAAAAATATCAGGTGTTTGCTGGATTGGCTGGCAACCTTTTTGGTGGCGTTGACGACGCTTTTACACATCATCAATAGGTGCGGAATAAACAATAGACTTTAAGTGACCCCACAGGTAGAAGTACAATGGATTTAGATCTGGGGATTGTGCAGGCTAGCCTATACGTCTCGCACGACGTATCCACTGACTAGACTAGGGAATCGTTCATCTAAACATTTTCTGGCTTTTCGGCTAAAATGTGGCGGTGTGCCATCATGCATAAACCACATGCATTGAATAATGTCAAGTGGGACGTCTTCCAACATTCATTCGAATTGGAATTGGGGAAGCACCTAGTAATTAAGCATATCTTCCCCCTTTCCAGGTTGTGTTGCCACCACCCTTCAAGGCATCACCGGATATAGGGCGTCCAACTCGACTCGCCCGACAGTGAAACTGTCGTCCCCATTGCGGACTGACCATTGTACTGACTTCCTCCATCCTTGGGTAGGGACGCTAGTCTAGTTCTGACTTCCTACATTATTGGTGTAAGCTGCTTCGTTGGTCGCGGAACTCAGTGTGTTCCTCAACCAACCTCCTGGTACCACTGCGACCTCTAGTCCAATCGCAATCTCGGAAGCCGCCCGGTTTCCCGAGCGAGGGGCTTACATCCGAGATAACGAATGGGTAGCGCGCTTCGTATATCACAGAGATATACTCCCAGGTTTCATTGTGCAAATGGAGTTCTGGTAGACTCATTCCTAGTACCCCTGAAGGATACTCCTACCTGACTTCATTCATACTCGAACTTAATGATCTATTCGATCTCCCATTCGTGCATTCTCTCTTGCTTTCAGTACAGCTTCTGCGAAGTGCAGAAACCGGTCAAAACTCCCCGTTTTACTAGTTGCCTCTGTTGCGGCGGCCAACCTAGCCCTAACATGCGAAAGTGTCCCTCAAGCACTCGCCTGTGTGCTCTGTGTGTGCTCGTAACTTTCATACAGATGCACACTTGTATCTTCCTCACCGCAATCGCATTCGCTCTCATCGGACAGATTAAGTGAGTAAAGCCTCGCCCTGAAATCTCCATGTCCCGTTAGGAACTAGATAACCCAGTACGATGGCTCGACTTGCGTTATCCGCAGCCTTTCGGTCACCCTGGGGAAGAATCCATGGGTGACCCTCCCTACGCTTGCGACGTCCCACTCTCCCTGCCACCTAGTAGCCTCGATGATGGCTTGCTTGGCCGACTCCCATCATAGTTGAATTCTCCTATCTCCATGGGCATTCTCTTTCGAATTTTCCTGAGAATACAACGTTCTTCTGCCCGATATTCTAGTGGCAGTTGCCCTGCCAAGACGCTCAAAGCGCCCGTGGAAGTCGTCCTGTAGGCCTTCGTGGCTGCTATAAGCATTGGCCTTCGGGCGCTATTCAGGAGATTTCTTCCACGGACATTAAGCTGCGGGAACCAGGTCTCTGATCCGTAGAGTGCGAACGGCTCCAACACCGCCCTATTCAAGATCGTCAGGCTCCTATGGGTAAGTCCCCACCTGGCTCTGATGACTCTCTTGAGATTCTGCCCTAGTTTAATAACTATCTTGCGGACTTCTCTTAACTGAGGAAGTACCGACATACATTCTCCCCAATGTATACGCAGATGTCTGGATTCGGCTACCATCTAAATATTCCCGTCGTCCCTCCTAATCTTCGGGCACCTTTCCAGATCAAACTTCCCTTTTAGCATGAGCCCAACGGAGTTGTCTCTAGACAGGTGTAATTTATGTCTAGTGCACCACCTCGGTATGCTGTCAAGCACCTCGCTGGCTCTCTCCTGTAGCTTCACTCTGGAGTTGCCTCTGACGATTATGATTTCGTCATCGGCGTACGCTATTTTCCGACACCACACTCTCTCTCTTCCTCGAGGTTTCCCTCAAATACTAGGTTCCAGAAAAACGGGCCTAGTATCGACCCCTGGCGATATCCTCTCTCACAAACTCTCTCGATTCGTTCATTCCCGTCTGTCATAACTACTCTCCTATCTGTGAGATGATATCGATTTAAAAAATGGAGATTTCTCGGACACCCCCCTTCTCTCAGGACCCTCAGGATATCCGGCCACCATAAGGTATCGAATGCTCCTTTCACGACGTCTTTCAACAGTCCATTCAATTCATCTTAAAACATGTACATGCAAGTTACCTGTTAATCTTCTTTCGAGGAGAAAAGGTCCAATTAAATTGTCGCCGATCATTCCTGCCCATACATGAACACTAAATTGTCGTTGGCATCGCGATTGAAGAAAACCGTGGATTTTGATCAGTCCAATGATGAGTGCTATGTAAATTAATAACGCCATCTCTAGTGAATCCAGCTTCATCAGGAAATATTGATCAGTAGCAGATATCTGAACTAACCAGGGGCAAAAGTTGAGTCGTGGAGGATAATCGCCTTCCTGCAGTGTTTGTTCTAAATGATATTAATAAAGAAGTTGCAGGTTTAAAACTCTCTCGACACTGTCGCATGTCCAACATTTTCTTGTGCTGGTATTCGTCGGGTGCTGGTGGTTCATCAACGTGTTCCAAAATTTGTTCTTCGAGCTCTACATTTCGGACACTAACTGGTCTGCCACTATCAGACCTTTTTTTAAATGATCCTGTTGTTCGTAAACTGATTGGAATGAACTAACATACGTTTGAAGAATACAGTATGAAAATATGTATCTTTTAATACTTTGTATCCCATAAATTAAGGCTGGTGGGACATATGTTAATGGTATCTTTTTTCACGGTTTTGATATCCCCTGCCGGTGGTGAAACAGGTCCCACATGTTATGGTATACGCTGTGTATACTATTTACCATTCATATGTATTGAGTTCGGGTATCTTACAAGGTTGTTTTGAAATTTTATATTTATAACTTTTGATTGTACAAAAAAAAACCATTCCATATAGAAAATTCCGTCAAAAATGAATTATGGTAAAAGAGTGTACCCATTTTTTTCTTAACGATGACCTAGAACTAATCACACATTAACCAAAATATTTGTTTTAAATGTTTTCAAAAATTAAATATTAATAAATTGTTGATATTTTTTCTTGGGTTAATTAATTTCGACTGAATTGCTGCAGGTTAGTGCGTGTAAAATGTTTACCTTCTCAATATTTTTGTGTAATGTATGCTGGTAATCCAGGGGCGGGGATGGCTCAGTAGTAGGAGAGCCAAGCTTTGGACGTAATAGTTCAAACGCTTCCCGGTTCGAATCACTCCAGGGTCGGAAATTCTTCTAATTCCGTGGGTGATCGGTACTGGGTCCCTATCTCCATGTGCCATTAAGGAGCAAATTAATGGCACTCCTCGTATTACGGTCGCATTAGAGAAGTAACAAGACCATAAACAAGAACATCCACACACAACAGGCAAGCCAAGCACGATTTCGCACCAACACGGTAACCCGCAGAGTCGGGCCCTGTTGTGCTTAGCACAAACTAGCTTAGCTTTGCCTCACACCACCTCGACACTGCGCAAACGGTACACACGAGGATCATGATAATGATGATGATGATGATGATGTATGTTGGTAATCCACAGCTAACGTACATATTTGTATTTATCTTATCGGAAATACTCGTTCGTTTTCAAGTGTGGAAGTGCTATTTTGACATTAATCATTGCCACAAAGTTTGTCTTCTTTGTACCAGATGTAATTGGATCATTCAGAAATGTAAAAATTAAAATTGTGATGTACCTATACTACAGCTGCTACAATAATTCTAAATGTTTCATTAATTATTATAAACGTGCATTAACAAATTTAAATTATTTGTTTCTTTGTCACTATTTGAATGCAGTTGGGAACTGTTTAGGTATAAATTAATGTAAGGAAATTAAATCTGATTAGCTACCTGCCCCATAGACTCAAAAAAATTCTTATTCGCTACTAACAAAAAATCTATTTCAATAATCTCCATCTCTCATTGCTGGCCATCGATACTCATTTCTGTTACGTACTTCTCCTCAACGCTGAGATGAAAACATGGAGGACCTACACTTTAATGTGGGACCTACAGTTTAATATAAGACTTAAAGTTTAACGCCGATTAGGAACAACGGAAATATCGGAGAGGGTGTAGGAATTTAGATTGCTGCCAAAGCCAGATAGCGAATTGTGTATGGTGGGTTGCAGTACAGCATCAAGAGTATCGACTTTGTACTCGGCCTATATAAAATAAAATTCAGTTTTATAAATGGTAACATGGTAATTTCGTCTTCGGAGGACACGTTGAAGTCGTAGGTCCCGGCTACCACTATAGTGGTAGTCGTATGGTCCAGAGGCTTTAGCGCGAATTGAAAACTCTGATATATTATTATATATTCCTGAGATATAACGTAATGTTAAACATGTACGCATTTATAGCACATTCTTAAACGCTTCAATAATGAAAGTGTTTATTATTGCATGTTATCCATTGTCGTATGCAACCTCCCCCAATTTATTGCTTTCGCCATTGTTTTGAATTCCCATCCTTCAATCATATCCCGCGTGTCTGTTCATTATCGTTGGTAACATTTGCCTTAATTATTCTTATGACGTTTAACCGTGGGCCCCATGCAATCAGCAACACCCACACTGTTCCGCAGAACCACACGTTGGTGATTGTTGTAAACCATTACAGGTTTTTGATAACGTTATATTGCGCGCAAACAATTTAGTTGCGTTATTAACCTCCGAATTTATTGCAGAGTCCATCAGATGCAGCTGAACAGTCGCTGGCTAACGGAGTGGATATGAGTGCTAGTTGTGTGAGGATTGCCGAGGATTACACAAAGAGAAAACACGTTCTGAGGGTTTCTTCAGTGCTTCCCTGTCGCTCTGAACTGCTACTGCAAGCGGATAATCCTGTTGATCTCGCCGATTGGGTTAAAGCTTTACAGGAACAAGTTGCGGCCACACCGGAAGTTGAATCAAAATCGGTAAGAATTACTTTTAATTTTTAAAGACTAAAATATCATGAAATTGTATTATTTTGGAAACTTACTAATGGATTTTCCGACGCTTCAACATAACTATTAATTCATAACAATCGGAAAACTTATTCTTTTTGATTTTTCATAAATTGTTTTGAATATTATTAGTTTCATAAAACAATTTATATGACATTTCCTTTCAAGAAAACCTCTGGATATTGCCTTATTACACAATTAGAAATATGTAATACACGTATATCAAGAAAGTGCAGGATTTCATTAATTATATTTTGGTTATTAGTAGAAACTTACAGTTGAAATATGTTTATGGCGATCCCGAATACCGCATTTCCAAATATAATGGTTGTGGTTTCTTTTTTAAACAAGGTTTTTTGTGAGTAGATTATTGAATAAAAACAAATTCCCTATAAGTAAACTGCATGGTGGCGCTGCAATCAAATGATTAATAAAAGCAGAGTTTAGAAAGTGAATAAAAAAATTAAAGAAATAAATTTATGTTTTTAGTTTATATAGATTTATATAAAATTATATATTTTTTGGAAATTCTATTTTACAATTTTTATAGGACGACCCGCAGTAGTGCATTCACGCCTCACATTAAAGACTAATATATTTTTTTCCATAATATTGTTAGAAGTTTTAAATGGACAATTTTTCATGTAATAGCAAGTAACTCTCTGAGTACGATGGTTAATAAAATCAGTAATCCATAATATGTACATCTGTTTGCCTGTCTCGCAAATCAATCACTAAAACCCTCGTACTGCGGAAATAATTTTGCACGAAAGGCGGAAATGGGTCTCGAGTGACCCAGCGTGTATTTTAGAGTTTTTACATCAAAATCGAAACACCAAAAAGTCTATGCTCGTAATAGAAGCTTCCACATAATGATTTAATTATAATACTTTTGTTTTTTTACAACTATTTGCAGTGATTGACCTACAGACTGAAAAAAGCCAATAAATTCGGCATCCAGAAATATCGGGTTTAATCAGTTTTTCTGCGAAATAACGTAAAAATTACTTCCAACATGATTTGCATTGTATTTTTTTATAGTAACTTGACTATGTGATTGACAAATAAACTTAAAGCAACTGTTACACTTATTGGTATTTTTGTTTTCATTGGTTACACAAGTGCAAGCTTTTAAGAGAAAGGGTCAATTGCAAGTTTTGTGAAATCTTTATGGGCCGCAATACTTTCTATCAAGGGCAGAGGATATGGTGTTTCTTAGGTGCGGTGGGTTCAGAGACATTTTAAATAATTAAATGCCAATGAATTAATCTTGAGATTTGTAATTTTATTATAGAAAAATGTAACAAAAAACTCGTCTTTGGTAGAAACATTGCACGAAAACGTTATTATTAAACACTTGTATGTATAAAAGTAAATAAAATATCTACCATTATTGGGTATAAATTACATAAAGGCAAATATTTTCTTCTTAAAATAATTGTGAAATATATTGTTAAAAAACTTATACAAAATAGTATCTAATAATAAACAAAATACGTTGCTTTTATTTTTTTAAACTTTCAATTCTGTACCGCGGACCTCACAATAATGTCAGAGTGGCCGAATGTTGCACGGGCGTGGCCTACACAGAAAACACATTTTCCGGTCTCGAGTGACCCGGGAGGATGATCTCAGGTATACCAAGCTTTTTTTCCACGAAAGTCACTCTAGAAGCATCTTCATAACAGCTTCTAGCATTCACCAAACATCTAAAGCAATTCTTTGAAGAGGGATTGAATTATATTTAAAAAAATCACTTGAAACTCGGTTACCACAATCCGAGGGTTAAAATCTTTTTTTTTCAAAACACTGAACATACAGTTTTTTTTAGTTGCGGCATAGCCATGGTATTCTTCGTCTAAGCAACGTCCTGAGTACGTTTATTACGTTAATAGTTTAGTTGCTAGTAAAATTTGCATAATCTGTTTATTTGTATAATTCTTAATTAGAAATTGTTATTAATTACCTTAATTACCTATTACTTTTTTTTTGAAAATGCCATATGTGTATGTATAATTTTTCCGCGATGCAGAACACCCATAACAATTCAAAAAGTACGAGGGTTGTCCGTAAAATAAGGTCTCCAATTTTTTTTTCACAAAGTAAAACACGTTTATTTGCAATGAGTTATACATTGTTGGAAAGCCTGGACTTTCTACTATTTTTTCTACATAATCCCCGTTGCGATCGATGCATTTTTGCATGCGGTGTAGCGTTTTTCGTATATCCGTGTCCTAGAACTCTCCCGCCGCGGCGCGCAGGTAGCGTACGACCTCTTCTTTCAACTCCTCGTTGGTCCTGAAATTCATCCCACCCAGGTGTGACTTCAACATAGGAAAGAGATGATAATCACTTGGTGCTAGGTCCGGGATGTAGAGGGGTGTGTGATGTTATCCCATCCAAATTGGCCGATGAGGTCGGGTGGTGTGGCGACGAGCGTTGTCCTGATGAAAACGCACTCCCTTCGTCGTTCTTCAAATTTTGACAGTAGCGATCAGCGGTTATTGTTGTCCCGGTAGGTATGAGCTCGCACAACAATATCCCCTTCCTATCCTAAAACACAGTCGCCATCACTTTGTTGGCAGACAATGTTTGTTTAAACTTTCGCGGCTTCGGCGATCCTGAATGCCGTCACTGACGGGACTGTTCGTTTGTCTCCGGTGTCTTGTAATGTACCCAGGTTTCGTCGCCAGTGACAATTGAATCCAAGAATTCCTCCCCCTCTTCTGCGTAGCAATCAAGGAATTCGCGGGCTGCTTCAACCCGTTGCCCTTGGTGATCTTCGGTGAGCATTCTGGTGACCCACCTTGCACACACCTTGTGATAATGCAAATGTTCTACCAAAATCTTGTCAATTGTAGTCTTACTGACATCAGGGATCAATTTGCACAGTTCCCGAATCGTCACCCGTCGATCTTCAAGCATTACCCTCTCCACTTTTGCAATCATTTCGTCCGAATCCGATGGCCGTCCGGCACGTTGTTCATCATGGACGTCTGTACGTCCGTTTTTAAACTCTGCGCCATTTTCGCACGCTTTTGATGTCCATACACTTC
>JABXWE010014377.1:0-38827 GCA_014611495.1 Limonius californicus
AGCGAGTTCGGCAAAAAACTAACAGATTTGCCTTATGACTCTCTATCGTTATCCGCGATAAAAGTTTCAAAATTGTAATCACGAAAAAAGTGATACCAAAAAAACATGCGTAACTTCCGCTTCCGGTTTCGGATTTTTTTGAAAAGCTTATTTTTTCGATGAATTTTCGGTACACCCCCGCATTCCAAAGCGCATCAAAATCGGAGCAATACATGCGTACGTACATACGTACATACCCACCCACAGACAGACATTTTATAAAAACCACTTTTTTGGGTTCCTAGAGACCCAAAACGGATATTTCCGTTAAAATCTCGATTTCGAAAATTTTCATGAATTCAATACTTACCCTATACCTATAAGGTATGGGAAAGTAAAAATATAACTTTCTACTAAAAAGTCCTAACTTATATCCTGCTTAAAAATAACATAAAAATGTCATTATAGAAGTAGGAAAGCGTACAGAAGTGGTTCGCTCATTTTTTGATACTAAACAAATCCTCGATTCTAAAATCGATCTAATTTTTATCAGATATTATTTTAGAATCGGAATGCGATTATCGTTTCGAGAATCAACATTTAGATCTAGATTTTGGAATCGAATTGCAATTTCCAATCACAGATACGGAAAGCGTTTCGTGATTCCTAACTCGGCAAGTGATTAAAGATTTTTGAATCGGAATACCCTAGATTTTGTAATCGATATCCAGTTCTAGAATTCGAAAGCGCTGTTTGACTACAGAAAAGGAAAGCGGTTATCAATTCTGGAATCAAAATTCAATTCGAGATTTAAAATAACGGAATGTGCTTTTTGATTCTAGAATCGGAAAACGATTTCGATTCTGGAATCAGGATTCTATTCTGGATTTTAAAATCTTAGTGCAATTTTCGATTCTAGAAGACGCTATTTAATTGCAGAATCGGAAAACGATTAAGGATTCTGGGATCCGAATTCGATTCTAACTTTTAGAATCAGAGTGTGAATTTAAATTCACCGGAAAGCGGTTATCAATTCTGGAATTGGGATCCGACACTAGATTTTAGAAATCCGAAAGCGATTATCAATAGAACTGGATTTCAATTCTATATTTCAGAATCGAAAAACGATTATCGATTCTGAAATTGGAATTCAGTACTAGACAATAGACTTGGGGTATGATTTGCAATTTTAACATTAGAAAGCGTGTCTTGATTATAATATCAGAAAGCGATGGATTTTGATTCTGGAATCAGAAGGCGATTATCGATTCTGAAATTGGAATTCAATACTAGATAATAGACTTGGGGTATGATTTGCAATTTTAACATTAGAAAGCGTGTGTTGATTCTAAAATCGGAAAGCGGTGGTTCTTGATTAGAATTGAATTTCAATTCCATATTTCAGAATCAGAAAACGATTATCAATTCTGAAATTCGAAATTAATACTAGACAATAGACTTGGGGTGTGTTTTGCAATTTTAGCATCAGAAAACGTGTCTTGATTCTAGAATCGAAAGACGATTATCAATTCTAGAATTGGATTTCAATCCTATATTTCAGAATGCGAAAAGAATTATCGATTCTACAAATTGTAATTCGATAGTAGTTTAAAGACTTGGGGTGTGATTTGCAATTTTATCATGGGAAAGGGTTTATTGATTCAAAAATCGGAAAACGGCGTTTCCTGATTCTAGAATTGGAAATCGATTATCAATTCTAGAATCGCTAAGCTCTTATCAATTCTGGAATCAAAAATTAATCCTCGAATATAGAATCGGAGGGCACGTTTCATTTCCAGAATCGGCAACCGTTTTTATACTAGAATCGGACGGCGTTTCTTGATTCTGCAATTGAAAAGCCGATACCGATCCTGGAAGCAGAACCCGATTCTACATTTTAAAGTTGTAGTACAATACGCTACATAGCCACATAATTTCAATTTGCCGATAGTTTAGAGTAAAACTTAAGTTCTGTAGTATTCTTCAACATATAATAGTTTTTAAAAAACTTTATGTTTGTTACAGAGTGCAAGCACCTCAGAAAGCTGCTCCCCTAGCAGCAGCCCTAGTCCTCGCCCTAGGATGACCGTCAGCTCGCAGTCGGGCCCTAGATCACCCCGACCTCCCGAGGACCTCTTCACCACGGCGACCTCCGCGTTAAGACGACTTCACTTCAAGACGGGCCGTGGGGCCACGAAAAATACTTCCAAGACACAGGTGAGTCAAGCAATGTACCCAAGAAGAAGTATTCTTTCGCACATTCATACAATAAATCGGGCAATGAAAGTATTAATAAGCACAACAACTACGTGTTGCTCGTTCCTTGCAATCAATAAATATACGTGATCAAAATATTTGACTTTCGTCCAAATTGTAGGCATGCAAATAAACTTATTTTAACAAGAAAGAGAGTTGTTTTTTTGTAAGGGAATGTGTGTTTGAGACCACCCAGGCGTTTCCACAATGCCCTTGTTTTTCTCCGAACGTTTATTGTTCGACTTCTTCCAGTTGCTTCCACATGCCAATGCACGTTTTTATATGACACAGTGTGGTATGTTAGAATAGGTAATGATAAATGTGCAAAATTTGACAATGAAGACCACATGAAGCTTTTGCACATTATAATTAGCTGCAACGATTTAAAGTAGTTTATGCGGCGTCCTACGTGGAGGTTATATTTAGAATACTTTGTTTTAAAGCACATAAACTGAAATAAGTGTGTTTGGTACTGTCTTTCACTTGTGGTCTTGAGGTTTTCCCATTATGCTCACATTACCGCTCAAGATTTTCAAGACAATTCGAACACAAAGATTACTTGATGAGTATGAAAATGGATTTCTATGTTATAAAATATGCATGGTAGCAGAATAACTAAATTGGTGTTAACAAATATATCCAACATTCGCCGTATGTTCTATGTAGATTCTAGGTTAATTGGGAGCTATAAACTGTTCTACAGCAAGCATCCAGATGAGATATCGAAACAGAGAAAAGATGACAGCCTAAAAAATAGCGTCTTAAGTTTAAAAAAAATTGCTGTGTCTAAAATTAAAGCAACATTGATTCCTCCTTGATGCTTATACGCAGTTAGTTTCCGCATTATGCTACTAGCAACAGTATTTGTACATTATTCATTTTTCTGTACGACAACATCTTGACATTAATTTACTCAAATTGTATTTTCCTTAGTTCTTAAAATAAACGCGTAAGAAGTAGAAGTAAGAAAAATAGTTTAGGCACAGATAATTATATGATGTATAACGCATATACGTTGAAAATTTATTTTGGCAATGCTTCGAGGCAGTGATACTGATACTAGGGAAAGAATTCTAACTGGCTGTTTCCGCCAAGTAAAACTATTATGAGTTTACAACAACATGATTGAAAAAGTAGTTCAATTGCGACTTCCTTACGTTTAGCGTAAATATGAAAAGCTTGAGTTGTTAACAAACAAAATTATTTTACAAGCATCGCATTATCAAATAATTTATACTAGATCTACTTAGAAACAATAATTTATTATGGCTATTACGAAATTCTCAAGAACCAGTTTTCTCCGTTAAATTGTTCACCTCATTGTTTAGTAGAAAGGAACTTGCCCCAAGATGTTTAAAAGTGAGCTGCTTTACTGTTTCTATTTTTAATTTCATTCTACGATTCAAAACAGTCATATACGAGTAGTTTGTAAGCCGTGGAGTTTACAGAATTTATGTTAGATTTTTTTATAAATTACAATCTATAATATTTTACTTCGTTCTTCTAGATTTATATTTGATTATTACACTCCGACGTCGATAACCAGATTTATGGTGTTATGGATTAGGAGGAAAGCAATTTTCTAAGAATAAATTTTCTCTGTTAAATTTTGCCAGCTAATTGATATATTAGAATTGAGATACGTACCCCCCCTTTTTAACAAACAATTACATTTATCTAGCAAGCAGTCAGATTTATTAATTATTGAGAAAGTACAACTAGACCTTGTACTTACCAAAAAAAAAATTATCGTTACGGCAGCACACATCTGCCGTCGCAACGTATAAAACAAAATTTTTAAAAAATATAAGTATTCATGCAGGAAAATATTGTTTTTTCATTTACGGTTTTTCCGAGTAGCAAAGGTTCTCCAGATACGTATTATATAAGTGATCTTATATTTCCCATTTTAAATTCCTAAATTCTACGTGGAATAATAACATGGTATAAGAACAAAACGTTGTCCGACCACTTGCTCGTCATCGTTTGTTCACCTCCCGTTTACTTGCGGGTCTCTTTGCTCGACAATTAATTGCTCGTCACGCCAATTGCTTACTAGCAATTCATTTCTAAAATATACTTTTATTTGTAGCCATTTAGTATATGCTGTTGGTAATTCTCAAAATCTACACATCTACAATCTATACATTCCTCCAATATTGATAGTGAAAGGAGGGTCCCTGATCGTTTATATGAAGTTGTGTAGGGTAATATTTATTTTTTTGCTTCATTTTTTTTACTATTATTATAAATATATTCCCTTTTACCTATTCGGTGTCGGGTTTACATTTTATATTACGTTACCTATACATTTTGTTTTATATATTTACATTATATTTCATTTCGTATCTATAAATTTTTTCCATTCTTTTCTGTTTTTTGCTAAGTTTTTTGCTTCTTCCCATGTTTTTCCTCTATCTTGAAGTATTCTGCTTATATCTTGATTCCATGTTTTACTTGGTCTTCTTCTTTTCTTCTTTGTCTGTGGTCTCGCTTCGTATACTAATTTGACTTGTCTGTTATTGTTCATTCGTTGTATATATCCCCACCAACTAAGTTGTCTCTGTTCGATAAAGTGCATTACTGGTTTTACTCCTACTTCTTCCCTTATTTGTGTTTTCCTGATCCTGTCCTCTCTGGTCACTCCCATTACTCGTCTCAGGTATTTCATTTCCATTGCTTGTATTTTGTTTTTTTGTCTGTTTGAGAGTTTCCACGATTCGCATCCATAGGTTAGTACTGGTAATTGGTATCGTGTTAAAAACTTTTATTTTTGTCTGCTTAGCTATTCCTTTTTTATTTATGAATTTTTGGTTCATTGCGTAATATAGTTTTATTGTTTTGTCGATTCTTTCACTTATTTCCGCTTCTTGTTTTCCTGTTCTCTCTAAGGTTACCCCCAAGTATTTGAATTCTTCTACTTGTTCTATTTTGACATTGCTTATTTCAATAATTGTTTTTATGTCTCTATCTCCTATTACCATTATTTTCGTTTTGTTTATGTTTATTTCCATGCCTTCTTCTTCCATTGTCTATTTCCATATGTTTAGGTTTTCCTGTAATTTCTTTTCGCTTCCCGCGGTTATCACCACGTCATCCGCGAATACTCCTGCTGTTATCTCTACTTTTTTCAGGTTTCTATATCCAATGAATAGTTTATTTGCTTTTTGTTCACTTTTCTTGATAATCCCATCCATATGCACATTGAATAAGGTTGAGCTTAATCCTCCTCCCTGTCGTAGTCCCATTTCTGTTTTAAATCCTTCTGATTTCATGTTATTATTTATTATATAATTTGTGTTGTTTTTATATAGATCTTGAATCACTTTTATTGTTTATTCCCTTTTCCTTAAGTCCCTTCCATGCTTTTCCTCTCGGTACCGTGTCGAAAGCTTCTTGTAGATCTATGAAAGCTAGGTAGGTAAATATTTTTATTTTGAGGTTGTTTTTTCTCTATTATTTGTTTTATTGTAAAGATATGATCTTGGGTGTTTCTTCCGGGTCTGAATCCGCTTTGTGGCTCTGCTAGTTGTGGTTCTAGGATTATCTTTAATCTATTATTGATAATTTGTTCGTATATCTTCACTATTGTGTTCAGTAGTGTTATTCCTCTATAGTTTTCGCATGTTTGTTTGTCTCCCTTCTTGTGTATCGGTTTTATTAATGCTACTCCCCACTCTTATGGGATTTTTCCGTTTTTCCATGCTTTGTTTATTATTTCTAGAAGGGTTTCTCTCCCCGCCTCTCCCAAATTCTTTATCATTTCTGTGGTGATTTTGTCATTTCCTGGTGATTGCCGTTTTTTAGTTTTTTTATTACGTTTTTCAGCTCATCCATTTTTATTTCTTCCGTTTCTTCTTCTTCTCTCTGGTTTTCTATTTCGGTTTCGTTTGTATTCTCTTCATTATTTTGTCTATGATGTCCCAGTAGTTCCGTAAAGTATTCTCTCCATCTCTCCATTATATCTTTTTTATTTGTTAGTATTTCTTGATTTTTATTTTTTATGTATATTTCTTGTGTTGGTTGATCGTTTGTTCTAAGTGTTTTTAGTACCTTATAGAATAGTTTCTGATTGCCAGTACTATCTTTTTCCATTTTATTTCCGAAATCTATCCATGATTTTTCTTTTGCTGCTGCTACTAGCTCCTTTACTTTTGTTCTTTTTTGGCTTCATAATAAAATTAAATAGAAGTGTTATCTGATTGTTGTATTGTGTATATTTTTAATTAATAACTTCTCAAAATATAGCTAAAATTAAAGGATAATTAATTTTCTTTCTAATCACACTAATTCATGTTTTTTAATAGTAAAAGTATTGGTTCAACGTTTATAAATAATAAACATTGATTATATGCGCACTGCTGATTATAATTTACAATCAAGTATCTTTTTTTTTTATTTCATTCATTCATACTACCGATCCCCCCCCTCCCGGAACCGCTTTCGCATTACTTCAGGGGGGTGCGGGCGTCCCTTACGCACTAACCATTCATGCAGCATGCACCCTAAACTTAACTAACTGAAATGCGGTCGCCCCAGCGGGTATTCGAAACCACGCCGGAACAAGCGCAATTCAGTGTGACCTCGAGTGGCAACGCGTTTCTGCGCTAGACCACCGAGATCCCTACAATCAAGTATCTAAAGCTTTCAAAGATATCGATCGTTCTTAATTTTTAAATTAGAGATTTTTCAAAAATCGCTGCATTTGTCTCAGCCCTGCAGTATTAAAACTTCGAATCACTAAAAATATCAATTTTAATAAACCTTTAAATCAGGTTTCTTAATCATTTCGAAGTCGAGGAATACTTTTGACTACAAGAACAATTCGCCGAACACCAAAATCTCCAAAAAATTATAGATTACAGATTACATAACAAAACTAAAAGAAAACATTAATTTAAATAAAATATTATAGGTTTTGTAAAAACTGCAACCAAAATAACCGTTTAAAAATGCAATTTCCTTAAATCAATTTGCGATACCTGAACTTGGCGGTTTTTGTAGAATGCAGCAATATCCTGTCTAACATGTGATATAGCTACTCTCATTTCTTTGCCAATATTTACTAAACTTTCGCGTTTCTTAGTTTATATATTGGTGCACGTTCAGAAACCGAGCTCATACAAATATGATGCTGAAAACTGTAGCAAAATTTTCACTGCCCTTGTGGAGAGAGCTGAGTATTCGGCTTGGATAGATCTTCAAAATTCCTCGATATTTATTTCAGAGAATTTCATTTTTAGAGTACGATCGGTTAACATGACACGTACTAATTCTTCTTTTAACGAAAGTCATAGTTTTCTATATTTAAGGAAGAGGAGTAATTTGCAATCTTCTCTTCCGATCATTTAAGTTCTGTTATAACGAAAGGAATTCCGTTGACATTTTCGTTACAAGCGAAGAAAACGTATCTACTGTATTGTTTTGCGATATTTCCAAAGATATACATTTTTCTGAAATGTTGATAGTATGTCAGTAGGTACCAAAATATTTTCATTTTTTTAGCGTTATTTATGTAATTAAAAATATAAGTTAAATATGCGAATTTAAGACATCAAATATCACTTTGAAGACATCTTATAAAAGTATCTGTACCTTCATTTGGAAAAAAGCAACAATTCATTCCTAAGTTCTGAAATTCGTTCAGTACTTTATACCTGGATAACTATCTTATTTAAATGCAAAATTTCGTACTGAATACGTAATATTTTTGAAACTACTCATTTTCTGTGCAAAAAGCAGTGGCTCAATCGAAAATCCAAGTCGTATCGATTAAAATGGACAATATTAAGACTTACACTACCAGCGTGGTATCGCTAAGGAGGTTATCTATTTACTAGGTTAATAAATTAATAGCTAATTTTATGGGATCTCAACAGTATTGTATGAACACATACAGAATGCTAACATGTCTTTGTGAATTTCTTATTGTTTTTCAATTTTTTAATATATTTTTGTGAAGTCCGACAAAGAAATGCAAAATGTTTGTAGTTCTCAGTTGCAATCTATTGATTACAGAAAGATACCATAATTAGATCTTGTCTGGTTGTAAACAGTGTTCTGCGCAACACTTGTAACAAGTTCGGAGAACACCGGTTAAGAACCACTGTTCTAGATTATGAAGTAGGAGTAGCCGTTTTTACGATATCTGCAATCACACATTCGCACACACGCTTATATGCGCATTCTGTAAAAACAACTTTAGAATTTTGGCGTATAGACGAATAGTTCCTTAAAATAACAAAATCTGTTTAAAAATACTAATACTCTTCCTATGACTACAGTAAAAATAAAATAAAAAATAAAAAGTAAAGGTTTTCATTATGAAGCAAGAGATGTACTGAATTATTTTACAAACAAAGATGTTTACAAATATAAACTAGTTTTTCAGCGTTGTTGCATATATACTTACGCACACGGTCAACTTGGCTACCGGCATTTGGGTGACGGACAACTTAGGTGATGGTCAACTGGGAGCCGGACGACTGGGCTTTTGCCAAGTGGACGTCCGACATCTGGGCGACAAAATAAAGAAAAATATATAATTTTAAATTCATTTATTAATATTATTTTGTAATTAACAAATATATATATATATATATATATATATATATATATATATATACTTTCCTTGCCTTTTTGAATTTAATATTCTTGAATATCTATTTCAGTAAAGAATTACGATAAACAAGAATATTTATCACTTGTTCAGACGCAAATATAATATTCATAATAATAATTAAACTTATCATTTCGTTTCACTTGACAGTGTCAAATTTATTTAAATTAATTTAAACGTTTTCATGCATAATTCGCTTGGTGTTTCTTTATAAATATGCCAAGTACTAAAATATCAATAATTCCAATAAAAAAATATTAGTATAAGATTAAGATTATAAATTCTGAATACATACCTTTTATTTACTTGCAGTTGTTTTCTGCACATTGTAACTGCCCCGTTGACACAAAATTGAAAACAATGTATTTAAAAACTACTAGTTTTAATTGTATAATAATGAAAGTCAAAATATCCTGGGAATGCTTATTGAAATATCAAAATATGTAGGGTTATTTAAGAAAGAAATGATTAGGCTGCGTTAGGTTAGGCTAGGAGTTTTTAAAATTTTTTATTATTAATTTTCAAGTTCTGTCGCCCAGATGACGGTCGCCCAGTTGACCGTCGCTCATTTTTGCTATCGCCTACTTAACTGTCGCCCAGCAGACTGTCGCCTGGGTAACCGTTGCCCAGCTGTCGCGTATTGTTACCCTTAGTACTGCTAGCAAGTTAGCGGTCGAGTCAACGGATGACGAGCATCGCTTCCAGCGAGCAATCGGTAATCGGGCAATCGGTGGTGAGCAAATGACCCGGAACCCAACAAAATCATAGCTATGCAACAGAAACATACAATTCTAACTATACTAGATTTCGTTATATAACGATTTCTATTTAGTTTGTTCTAATATGACTGCCGGGTCTTTGCGCCCCCCTCGTGGAGAAAGATTCGCAATTTTTACTTTTTGTATTATGAAGAAACGTAGGAAGATGCAATGACCAGAAAGAAATAATATTTGCCATTTTCGAGAATATTCACGTTTCCAGTACAAAAATGTCGAATTGAAAAACATTGTCTATACTCACTACGCCAGTGAGTACCTATAGACAATGTTAGGTGACATGAAAATCAAGAAATTTTAATATGTTACTTCAATTTCGATTTTTTTAAAATTATTAATACAGCAAAGCAAAAATTTTGCAATAAAATCCACCTAAAAATTATTTTACAATGTTGTTATCTTTTTAAAACTGTATGACTTCAGTTGCAACAACTGAACTGAAACCACATGTATTTAAACATTAAAGTCTTTGAAAATAGTTATGCGCTGTTAATTTTTATGTATTCTACTATAATTTCTCTTATTTTTGTGTACCTACGCAACTCTTAAGTGTACAGGGTAAATTCTTTACAAGAATACTCAAGAAACAATTTGCATGTAAACATATAATTGTATGTTTTAAAATAGAACTGTGTAAATGCCTTAAATAGCTATAATACTTACGTTTAAGACTTGCAGAAAGCTATCTTCCCAATCGATTTAACACTATAAAATGGAATATGATAATAAAAAACATTTTACGATCTTGCTTTTTTTATTCTCACCGTAGATGCACTACAAAATTAAAGATTAATTTTTACAGTTTTGTTTCTTGCTTTTACACACCAAAACATACAAACTAACAATTTCCACATTAAATTATTGAACGAATTGCTTAGTGTACTTCTACAAGCAATAATGTTCAAAATTAATGGACAGCTCTTTTTGCTCTTTTTAACATGAAAGCATTCTAAAACAAGTTCAAGTTAATTCGTTTCCTTTCAATGTTTTTGCTCGTGACTGCAGAAGTTAGATTTACTAACATATATACCAGCTGATCGAAGGTATGGGCTTATTGTAACATTAATTCCATTATTAGACGCTTCGTTTTATGCATACAAACATTTATCTTTGACGATAGCTAGGTTTGGTTACATAATAAAATCGCGACACTAAAGGTGGAGCCGTCTTATCGAATCTCATTTGATGGAGTTGTATTGCTCAAAGAAATAAAATCCTAAGCAGTATTTGTTAGGTTAACTTAACGTGTCGAACTATTAAATAAGCTGGTTACTGTAACTACCATAGCTACTTGTCTTATATAACATTATAGTATGCAATTTTGTGATGCTTTTCTTCCACTCATTCATACTACCGTTCCTTCCCATGGAACCGCTTTCGTAATTTTGGGATGCTTAGGCGAAGGTAAACAAACACGTATCCAACTGTAAAAAGGTAGCTTCCTATTTTCCTTTCTGACAGAAAAATACCATAAATTGAACAAATTCACTTTATCTATATAGTTGGAATTGTTATAGAATTGCAGCAAAGTCAATTATTCAAACTGTACCATTTATTTTCTTATGAAATAATTTTTTATGTGTATGTAAATATATATAATAAAGTTTTCCGTTTTTTCAATCCAGCAGAATAATCGCTGTAGGTCAACACCAGCAGAATACGCAATACATTTTATTTTAATTGGCCTGCAAATGCAAAATCCGGCATGTTTATTAGACGACTTCGAAAGATGACTTGTAAACTGAATAGTCATTTTTATTTTTACCAAGGCAAAATATTGTATACACGCGTAGCTGGACAAATAAAGATCCAAAGCTCGTAAAATTTCCACAGCCTCCATATATGGCAATTTTTTGTTAATTGCAAACTCAGAGAAATATAAATTTCAAGCCTTACAAATATAGTAAAATATTGAGATAATTCTCTTTAATAATATGATTATAAAGGCACTATCTTCCTGAAATAATTTAGTGTTTCTTCGATTGAGTTATCTGAAATTCTTGTCCTTATAAGTCTGAAACTATAGCTTAAAAACTGTCTGTTGTAATGAAAATATTCTAAAAGACTGTTTTTTTATTTAACAGGGCCCCGTGCCTAAAGTCATAGTGATGGGTTCGAGTACAGCATCAGAAACGACAATAAACACTAGCACAGACAGCTCAAATACAATGGTAACAACAATGACCGCGACAGATGGCGATAACACAGAGGATAGTCTTGACATAACCGAGTCAGTGGACATAATGAACACCGATAACACCTTAGAAGGGCGGCACTATAATCAAATTTTACAACCAACGCAAATGTCGCCCAAAACTCCCACCACAGCCAAGCAAGATACAAAATTTGTGTTCGAAACGGAATCAACACCAAAAACGGCGTATTTCAAGAGCGAAGAGAAGTTTGTCTTTGAGGCAGCCCAAACCGAAGTAAACTGCATTCCGGAAGAAAAGAGCGTGGAGAGGCTGATGGAACAGCAAATAGACGCACTGAAACAAGAAGCTAGACGTCGCAATAGCTACAAGGCCGCTCAAAATAATTTAGATTCAATTGACGTCGCATATGATAACGTTTTAGTTCATAGAAGACATAGTGAATTCGACAGCCGAAGAGCTTGCGCCAACAGTTTCAGGCCTGCGAGTCCCAAAGAACGTCGGTGTCATCGGCGCAAAATAGAAGCGAATCACGACGACCAAAAGGACGGTTCAGACAAGTCTTCCCCTAAGGAGGTTAACGGCAAATCCGAAAGGAACTCCCCGAAACATTCCAGGCTCGAACACGCCATGGAGGGTTCACCTGAACACAAGAACGGCACGGCTTCCCCAAAACCTAGGCATAGGCATAAGAAAACAAACAAACGTCACCATTCTCCTAATAAATTTAAAGCTGACAAGTTTACGTACGATGAGAAGCACATAGCCAAGTACCGCGAAAAAACCCGAATGACTCCTCCTGATCTGCGAGTGGACTTCTTCAACGAAGCCGTGGACAACTGCCAGGCGGGAGCACTTCTTGTTCCGATTTCCTCTGAAAAGCGTGGTAGTGTGTGTTTGAACAAATGTTTACGAGAAGTGGGGGCACAATTAGAAGGAACTGCAACGTCGCCTATAAATGTAACCACGAATCCTTTGGAAAACTCAGTTCATTTTGGAGGTCGCAAAGCTCCGCAAGCAACTATCGTGGTTCAACAACCGTCTGTTAGTTCGGACCAAGCGAATGTTTCCACTATTCTGTTGAAAAACGGGAGTGAGTTTGTGTCTAACGTAGAAAGTGCCGGAAATAAATTGTGTCTGAAGAAACAAAGAGAAGAACACATGAAGCAGCTTTTGGACGTTAGTAATAATTTGACCCTTGAGGAAATCCATGACTTCGAAATGAGGTAAGATTTTCCAACGCACATTTTGTTTCCACGTAGATCTGTAAGCGATCGCTTGGTTAAAATTAGAACTGTACTTGCGTCTTATTCCAATCGTTTAAATTTAACGATAAATCTAACACTAGGAGTGGAAATAGCTTTTATTGGCTTAAAATAGATTCCGTTAACCTAACTATAAAGTTATTTTAAAACTTTGTTTGTTTTACTCAACTGCAGCAGTTAAAATTAGCCAAGATCTTTACTGCACGTACAAGAATATTTTTGTTGATGCTAGTCCGTGTTTTTGCCCGTAAAATAACATCAGTCCCGAAGATAAGCGAACATTAATCTTAAATGATGTGATTATTTTAAAATTTTACTGAACCTCTTCTTGCACTTTCTCTTCTTATATTTCTCAATCGTCGATTACGACGTTAACAGTTACTGCGAATTTCAAATTATAAACAAAACTCGTATTAGAAATTAAACACCCATAATTTTCTAGCAAACATTCAGTAGCTCAAAGACTTCGTAAAGAGCAGCAGAGAAATTATTTTATTGTTGCTTATTTTGTTTGGACTATTAAATTGTTAAATTATTTGCAGTAAATGTTAATAATTCTAAATTAAAAAAACGTGTTTGCAAGTGTAGATTTTGTAAGTAATTAAAATTACATACTGCTATAATTAATAATAAAAAATAACGCATTTGTAAGAGCCTATGAGATAAAGTAGTAAAAAATTACGCCTTGAAATTTATTGCATATTGCTTGGTTGCCTGTAGATAAATCACAGTTGGTTCGTACTTTTTTTTAATCGTATATTGACATATCTGACCACTTGGGGTAGGAAACGACAATAAGTTTCCAGTCGCTCGATGACAAACGATTTTTATCAAAAAAACTCAAAATCTTTTACTGGTTTGCTAGACAAAAAGCAAACATTATTTTATTGCGTATTAGCCAACAATATAATCGTTGCACACATTCCGTGACATCTGGAAATGAAATCACGATTAGGATCGTAAATATCTGGAAAACAACATTTTTATATAAACCAATCGTATTTAAATAGCCTTCACGTGTTATGTGGAAAAACACTTTACTATTTGCAGAATTGACACTAATCGTAAATCAGTTGAAAATACTAGCAGAGGCAATGTAGATTGATTTGTATGATATAAAGATTCATATCCATCGAAATCTTTAACACGGGGCAATGGTATCGTGTACGAGGGGCAAGGGCGGACTGGTCCACCGGAAAAGCGAGTTTTCATAGTAGCCTGCTGGTTTATATTAATAATTATTGTTATAGCTTGCAGCGATTTCTGGTAGAAAGTAAAACCATTTTATATTTTGTTATGTAATCGCCCAAAGTAAAGATTTTGATATGTATCTGTACAAAAATGGTGATACGCGAAATAGTTCTACGTTTTGGGCACCATCTTCAAAGCCTATTAGTATAACGTTCTAATTTCTAATACGAGTTATATCATCGACACAAGCCAAAAAAAAAATATTTATTTTAAAATAGTCATATCCACAAAATTATTAATCTTAAATCATTTTGAAGTGATACTTCTGTTTAACAGTCCATCAGCAAAGTATTCAACAAATGCACTTCTCGAATAGTTAATTATTCGAACTTAATTTGCAATTACAGTGCACGCCGCTTATTGGAATTACGGATAATAATATCATTCGGGTATTGTTATTACTTCCGCGAAGAACGGGCTTGACGTATACCACTATACAGGACATACATGGTTTATAATAAGCATGACTTGGTTTATGTTATCAATTTTTTCTTTGAATTGTTTTCATCCACCAGCAATATCCATGTTTGGTTGTATGTTTTTGTTTATATTTTTTAAACTCGAGTGGTACCGGCCCTCTCTCTCTCTCTCGTACGTTAACAGCGTACAAGCTGGTTGGCAGCAGCTAACTGAGTTCTATTGTAGCCCTTTGCAATTGCTGACGTAAAAAAGATCTGAACTTACCTTAAAAATAAAATTAAGGTTTCAGAAAAGTATTATAAGCTGCTGAAAATAAGCTAGCACAATTAAACATTTCGCAGCCAATTTTGTGTAAATATAAGAAGGTGTTGAAATAGAAGACGTTGTAAATAAATAAAAATTTAGATGGCCCCTTGATGTGCCAGAAAGCGGAAGAACTTATGAAGAAAATGGGAAATGTTGTAGCAATGGAAGGATCATTATGCCGTTGATTATTACTAATCAGTTATTGTTATCAGAAACCCCGAGTCCCGATGTGATCACATTAAGCGGCGAGCACTGTATTTAAATTTATAAATTCTATTATTGAAAAATAGTAATTACCTCTGCAATTTGCAAATATGGAAATTTTAATTGTGTATATTTTTGTAAACCACTGTGTATATATTCATTATGTATTTACTCTCTCTCGTTTAACTTGTATATAGTAAACGATTTGATATAACTAAGGAAATACACAAACCCTTTGAATACATTGCTAGATTTATATGTGATATTGCGATCAAAAAAATGGTCTGGCTGCATACACTACATCCAGTCCCACCACTGAACTTACATAAATGATCATGGAACTACTTGAATTACCATAGTGAGCATCAATTTACCTGTAAAGTAGTAGTTATAGGTCTACGTGTCAGCTCAATAAACTTTTCCTACTATTGCAACTCACAATAGGGCAGCGTTAGCATCTCATTTCCTACGCAAACAGTTTAATTTAAAATTTCCTCGGTCCTTTCTCTAAATTACCACACCTTGTAAATGACTAGATGTTGGTTGCAATTTAATATCAAGGGAAGGACCTTTGTTACACATAATACTAATTTGGAGATCCTAACAGTTCGGGATAATATCGTATATCACACCCCTTTAACCTAATAAGTTGATTATAAATACTTACCAATTTTGGTAATTTGTTTAGTAGGAAAATCAAGCGACCTTCGTTTGAAACGGGGTTGTATCATCTAATAGAACATAATAAAATCAATATATTTCCACCCATCCTTAGTACAGCTGACCGCTCTTCGTTGTCGACCCTTCACTAATTTTCTTTGTAAAATACTGCAACACTACATCTCATTATTTAACACTATGTACTACACTGCTCCAAGAAATTAACGCACCACAACTAACAATCGCAATATTGTTTAAAGTATTGCATGTAACGAAGTACGTTTAATTATAGATAATGCTTAAAATTAAGTAAACCATGTTTTATCCCAATTAACAACAATCAACGCTATTTAACAACAATCAACGCAAACATTAAAAAAATCAAAATTCGAAAACTGAAAAATTGTAAGTTTACAGGTTCAGTAGCCGGTGTTTCCGCCTCGACTTGTTATGACAGCGTGACAACGACGGTCCATGCTTGAAATTAACACACTTAACTACTCTTGTTCATGATTATTCCACCTTTCCACTAATGAATTGCCTAGGTTGCTAAGAGTTGCGGGGAGTGCTTGAAGGGATCGTACTTGTCTTCCGAGAATCGGATTCAAGTCGGGACTTTTAGCTGGCCATTGCATAACAGGAATACCAACGTCGTCTAGGCATTCGTGCACAATTCTGGCTGTGTGGGGCCGAGCGTTGTCGTGCATTAATTGGAAGTGGTCTCCCATATACGGGGCATATGGCACAACATACTGTTCTAAGATATCCGTAATGTACCTCTGACTGTTTAAAGTGCCGTTGGGGAAGATGTGTAGGTCTGTGCGGGCCGTGAAAGATATGTCTCCCCATACCATTAGTGAGCCACCACCAAATGCAGTCGTGGGGGCAAAATTGCATTGAGCATATCATTCGATTGGACGTCTAAAAACTCAAATGCGCCTATCACAACTCTCCAAACAAAATCTGGACTTGTTTATGAACAAAATGCGTCTCCAATCTTCATTTTCCCAATTCAAGTTGTTTCTAGCAAAATCGATTCTGTGTCTGCGGTGGTCTGCAGTCAACTATGGGCCAGTAGCTGGTAATGTGGCTCTCAAATTTCCTTCCAGAAGACGTTGGCGAACGGTTTCAATGCTAACCTGCACATTATATACTACTGAAAGTTGTCTTTGGAGGGCTCTTGTGGTGGTAAAGCACTCTCTTAGTGCACGCATTCGAAGAAAACGATCTTCTACAGCGGTAGTAGCACGTGCTTATCGACCTTGCGCTGGTCGGTCTTGCCCTGGTCGCCCTTGCCCTGGTCGCCTGTCATGTTCGTTAGTTTTTCTGAAACGCTGGATGATCCCAGAAATGGTTGTGTGGTTCACCCCAAGCCTGCCAGTGTGGCGTGGAAAGAATGCCCTTCTTCTTGAGATACGTTGCATTTCAAATAAGACTGATCGTACAAGCAATTGTTTGATGACAGCTACACGATTTGGTACGTTTTAAAGTAAAAAGAAACTGCAAGTAATTTGTAAATGTGCATATAAAATTGATAATTTTTTTAACAAAGTTAAAGATGTAGAAACAGACCGAGAGTAACATGTATCTATCAGGTTTGTATCAGACATTCATTCCATGCATTTGGTTGAAGTGGATAGCGCACTACTTTTCTTTTATCCCAACATTAATAATTGGTGCGTTAATTTCTTGGAGCAGTGTATATTAGGAAAATCTGGTCAAGGGATTTACAAAGACTGTTTAATTTATAATACAAATAAATAGAGCAGTAGAGTTTCTGAACAATCATGTTCTTTGTTTATTTAAATATGTAACTTCTGTATTACACATTTCTGAAGTATAAACGCCCTACTTTTCAAGGCAATTTTTCAGTATTATCTAACATTTGTTTTGTTGCTTCTTGGCCAATTTTGAGCTTATATAAATTGTTTTTCCTGCTGTTTATGTTCTGTTAACCCAAAACCTTTAAGAAGGATTTTTCGGAAGTCATTGAAATGCTTCAACGACCGTGGAATTGAAGCTGAATAAATTATATACAGACAAACGGTTATGTTTTGCTTATTTGATCATTCTCAACAGAAATACAGTTATTAGTAGCTGTTGATATCTTAAATTTAGTATTTATGTATATGTTCATTTATATGTAGTTGATTAAAACTTTTTTAAATTGCTAGAGAAAATTGTGTTGTATTTAAAATATGGGTCAGGAAGATTAATTTTCTATAGAAATGTTTAAGCTATATACTTTAGCCAACAGCTAAAATTTGTAACGACTCTGTTTAACATGCAAAACAGTTTCTTTCCTGGAGTTCCTATTGAAATTTTAGAAAACTGTTTTAGTAATTTTGAACCGGAAATCCATGACCTACTGTGTCAATGGCTCCACCGGCAATCATATAAGGTATTGAAAACGTTCAAACTAGCTAACATTTCACGTAATGGCTCTATTTAAAATACATATTATAGGAAACGGAATGTTGGTTTCGATATGTTTCCCATTAATTACGTAAAATTTTGGCAATAACTTTTTTAAAAACCCGTTCATTGCCTGAGCTTGACCTACTTAACTCGAAAAGTTTGTTCAGCTGCCAAATATTCTGCAAGTACATTGATCTCGTATTTGTTTATAGTTACAAACCTGGAGTTACCTAAGACCTGTAGTTTTATAATTAGATGGTGGTGTGGTTTTCTTTGTGTGTCTATTTTTTATACTTTTCTGCGTACTTCCACGGTTCGCGTCTCAATGGTTTTTTTATATAACACCTAATAGGTTCTGCTCATATCCGCATGCATTTATAGCAGTTTTTAATTAGCGAAGTAGTTGATTTCGGTGTTAGTTTCGTGTTTATAAAGGGTAATTTGAAAGGTTCTCAGAATGAAATAGAAAATCCCGCTTTGAAATTATTTTTATTTTTCTTAATAATTTAACAAACTACGTTCCAAAGTCATTGCATAATCAATTCCAATTACTAAAGAGTTGCTTCTTTAACTTCTTCATTTAACGAACCTTTATTAACACTAAGAAATCTCTTCCACTGTGGGGATATACAGTTGGATATCGCACCAATATTGCAATTAGTTGGAGATTATGAAAGAAGCGACACTTGTACGGGCCGATTCATAGTCTCGATGAAAATGCTTTTTCTTTGCTGAAACTGTGCTTGCCTAATATGTTTGGCCAATTGGTCCCGGTGATTAATATTGTATTTTCCTGTTTCGTTGAGCTTTTGAAGAGTTATGTAACATCGGTATCCTATTAGCATTACAGAAAACCGATGCCATGGCTTTTTAAAAAGATTTTACTGACATTGTAGAGAAGAAAGACATTTGTACCGATTTGGTTTGGATGTATAGCGGTGAGCCCAGTTTTCATCCGTAGTTACAACTTGATGTACAAATATAGTAACATTTTTTTAAACCGATCTAAATACCCCTGAGAAATTTGTGTTTAAACAACTTCTATCTTACGTATAACTTATTGCATCAAATTGTTAATTAATAAACTAAATGCACGTTCGTCTGAGATGCCAACAGCCTTAGCAATTTCAGATTTCCGATGTTTTTGCACGTTTCATGCGTTACTACGAGGGTTGTATTCCAGGTTTTCATGACCGTATTTAAGTTCAGTAGTCCACTTAGGCTCAGTGAATAGTAAAGAAGTACGATCCGAATTATTGTTCGTATCAATATAAATATACGTCATTACAGCACGCTTTTCCATTTTTAAATAAACACACTAAAGTTTATACGAACAACTACTTGACCAAATGCCTTTAATATTTTACAGCTACCCATATGATAGTCGAAAAAGTACCTTGCATTAATATTCATGTCATCTGTAGTTCATTCCGGCAACTTTTCATTTGAACCTTTTAACGTGATACAGAAATAGCACAAGAATGTTAATGAGCAAATTTAGTAGTTGAACTCAGCAGAGTTACTAACATATTTGTATACGGCGTAAAATTGTAATGTCTTCTGTGTGTTCCGCAGGTATGGAAGTCCTCATCACAGCCGGTCGCAGTCGGTGAAGACCCCGGGGCGATCCTCGGGCAGACCGAATTATCTCTGTCTTCCTCAGCAGAGATCTAGAGTGGCATCGATGCCTAATACAGGGGTAGAAGAAGAATACTATCGTCTCAGGCACTTTTCCATCACAGGAAAAGGCGTTGTTAACAGAGGCGACAGTCTAAAGAGTAGGCGTTCGCGATCGAATAATTCTGTGGCTTCCAGCAATTCAAGGTAGGAATTTTATTTTGGTATTTGTTCTTTCTTTTGCTCAAAGAAAAAGTGTTGATCAGACTTTTTACAAAGAAGAAGCCTAGCGTACAAAAGGGTGAAGGATTCTATTTAAAGAATAATAGGGAATGATATGTGTTCTCTAACACCAGCTGTTATTTGCAATGTTATTTTAAAATTTTAATAAAACGGGTGTGTCAGACAAGAAGAAGGTATTTAATAGAAAACGAGCATGGGAGAAAACGCTTTCCAGTAAAATAAAACGTATGTCAACAACAGATACGCAACAGAATAAAAGGAATGTCATTTATTTTTCACTAAAAGTTCAAGTCAGTAGGCTCATATTTAAGTGTCATCGTCGTTTTTTATATGTCTGCAACAATATGATTTAAAAATGGAAGAAACTCATGTGCGCTACAAACGGTTTTAATTTCAGAGCGATACTAATTTTAATTAATTATTATATTGTCATTTGCTTGAATAGCTTTGTTAGCTTTTCGTAGACTCAAACTTCACTATAATTGGTATATTAAATCGCAGGAAACAGAAAAAGGCTTGTAATGTTTCTGTCGAGCATGGAACTA
Source organism: Limonius californicus (assembly GCA_014611495.1). Classification (NCBI taxonomy): domain Eukaryota; kingdom Metazoa; phylum Arthropoda; class Insecta; order Coleoptera; family Elateridae; genus Limonius; species Limonius californicus. The sequence continues at coordinate 20,713 of JABXWE010014377.1, forward strand.
ATATCAATTGATAATTATTTTGCCTGCCATGAGTTATGTTTGTTAGGCTGGATATTATAAACTACGTTTAATTTTTAATTTTTGTTGCCTTACCTCGGTGAAATTTATACTTGCATTTTAATAATAACAATAATAGACAATTTTAACAGGTATTTCTTTTTGCTTTATACGTATTTCTATATGCAAAATGTCATTTTCAAAAACATTTAATGTAGTAAACATTTATAGCTAGGGTAACAGCACATTTGATCTTGATTTCGGACTTGGCTCAGGTCTTCTATTCCAAAACTTCCAATAGCGGGGAATTTATGAGCTCAATTTGCTGTTTCATTTAAAGTGAGTTTGTGAATTTGAAAAGCCTGGAGTATATCCAATTTACGTTTATCATTACGCAAGTGTAAAAATGTTATTATATTGTTCGGTGTCAATTCATGATTGTGTTCTAATAAGTGTTTAGCGTAGTTAAATTATTCTGGGTGTTTGTTTTTGTATGCGAGTATGTGTTATTTGTATCTAGTATCAAAATTTCTAATTGTTTGGCCTATGTACACGTAATTACACTGTAAACAATTTAAGTTGTAAATATTTTTCTTATTTTGGTGATATGTCACAGAAAATTGCTAAAATTATAATCAAAACAAGTACATTTATAGGAATTTCTAAAACATAAAACACTTTCCACACCTTATTCAACGCAAAAGATAGAACTAACGATTTGTTAAAATCAGGTATTTACAAATTATACTGTTCACATTGTAATTATGTATACATAGGTTAAACAATTAGACATTTTGATACCTGATACAAAGAACACATACGCTCATACAAATACAAACCCCGAGAAAAATCTAATTATGCTAGACATATGTATATTAGAACACAATAAATTGGATATACTCGAGGTCTTTCAAATCCATAAACACACTTTAACAAACACGCCTATAATGAATGAGCATATTAAGCTCATAAATTGCCCGCTATTGGAAGTTTCGGAATAGAAGACCTGAGCCAACTCCGAAGACAACAAAAATTAAAAGAGAGAATTGCCAAGAATCCTAATTACACTCAGTTATGAATGTTGAACAATCATGGGATAAGTTACGTACAAATATAATGACAAGTGCAGGAGAACCTCTAAGTAGCAGAGAAGTAAACATAAACAACAGACGTAATACTAAGGCCTGGTTTGCTGAAGAAATCAAAACGCTAGCCACAGAAAAGCGACAGGCATATTTAAAATTCAGAAGTAATAAGATACCAGAAGAACGTAATGCATATATGCAGAAGAGAAATCAAGTAAATGGAAAAATCCGGGAAATGAAAAAGGTCGAGTTTTGGGAAAAATTCTTTAAGGATGTGGAATATGATTTGTATGGTGGACAAAAAAAGGTATGGAACATGCTACGAAGCAGAAAAAAGCCCATTAACGAATATTCAGAAACAAACAGTAAAACACTTGAGCAATGGACCAACCACTTCAAAAATCTGTACAAGATTCACCCTACAAATGCAGAAGAAGAAGTTATATTGAACAACGACGACGAGATGGATGACCCATTTAAAATTAGGAAAGACGAACTAGTATCATCGATTAGAAAACTAAAAAATCCAAAATCCCCCGGTCTCGATCAAATCACAGACGAAATGATCAAGCACGGAGGGGACACACTTACCCTCCAATTAGCCATCTTTTATAACAAAATATTTGACAAAGGGAATATACCAAATCAATGGCGCTCAGATCCATCCAAAAATAATTAAAGTTATCAAAGAACTAAACTCGTAACTGTGTCACTAGGATAAAAACAATGGGGAAATTAACTGACGAGGTACCAGTCTCCTCTGGAATAAGACAAGTGGACAGTCTAAGCCCTACGTTGTTTAATATTATCATGGACAAAATCAATGAAGGGGTGAAAACGGTCAACGCCGGGTATAGAATAGGAAACAAGATCTTAAAAATAATATGTTATGCTAATGATGCCGTAATTATGGCAGAAAATGAAGACGATTTGCAGCGTCTCGTACTCAAATTCAAGACAACATCGGAAAAGCTTAACATGGAGATATCTACCAGCAAAACGCAGTCAATGACAACCTCTAAGGAACTGCCCTGGAAACTAGCAATAGACGACCAAATAATCACTAAGGTGATGCATTTCAATTATCTCTAAGAACATATATCCAGCAGTAGAGATATTAAAGAGGAAGTACGTACTCAAGCTACGAAAGCATCAGCCATGTCGGGTTGTTTGCGGGATATATGGAGGAACAAATTTATGACAACTGACAGTACAACACGCATTATACAAATCGTGTGTTAGGCTAATTCTGACCTACGCAGCCGAAACACGGACTGAAACCTCTAAAACAAAACAAATCGTAAGAAGCACCAAAATGAAAACCCTGCGTAGCATAGTTGGAGTAACACTAAGATAACAGTAAGAAGTAGCAACAACTACGAGAGACATGCAGGATCGAGGATATAGTACGTTGGATGAGAGGAAGACGTAGGCAGTGGAGAGATCACGTAAATAGGATGGATGAGAGCAGAATAGCGAAAATAGTGAGCATACATAAACCCTTAAACAGACGACCGCCAGGATGCCCACCAAAGCGGTGATGCGAGAGCTGAACATCTACATCCCAGAAAAATTACACAAAAACACTTAGAGACTCATTGGATAAAACAGAACGAAGTCCTAAATTAAGTAGAAGAAGAAGAAGAAGAAGACGAAAACCTGAGCCAACTCAGAAATCAACATCCAGTGTGCTGTTACTCTAGTTACAAATGTTTACAATATTAAATGCTTTTGAAAATGACATTTTCCATGTCGAAATAAGCATAAAGCAAAAATAAGTACCTGTTGAAATTCTCTATTATTATTATTAAAATATACGTTTACCGGCGTATGTGCGGCGTATAAAAATAATTCATTATTTAAGGTAGTGCTCCTGTATTTTATGTCGATCAGAACTCATTGGCGGCTACATTCAGGTGACATGTCACATATAATAAAACACAGACTAACTGATATGTCAATAAATATTGGTCAATTGTACTCATCGGGGGCTCACTTTGCTCGCCGCGGTGTGGTTAGAACGGGAACTGAAACTCACCTGCGAGCTCCCTGCTGCGGCTGCAGCTAACAGTAATTATACAGGACGATTCTAAACATGAGTTGAAAACGTTATCCACGTATAGCTTAAGATATTTAATCCTAATAAATTACCTGGTAATATTTTAAAATTTGGCACCATTACGGAGATATTGTGCTTCCGAGTTGCTTTACATCAATTATATCATCATAATATGTAAACAACTTTTTATTTGTTATGCTTAATTTTTAGTCTGGGAAACTATACAGTTGGCCGTGAAAAATAGCTAACATTTGAACTAGAAGTGAAAAATTTGGTTTAAACATCTGTAAATTAGCATATACACCCTATATATCTTGAAAATGAGATAGAAAGTTTTTCGTTGCTTTTTGATTTTTTACTATTCTTTTCGAAAATCTTATACACACAACTGTGATTGTTTCTTGAAATTTGGACTGTTAACTTTCCAAAATAACGAAGTTTATCAAAATTAGACAAAAACAGAAACGTTATTTAAATTTTTGTGAATTGACGTAAAAAACTTTTTTTCAATTAAAAAAATATTTTAAGGTAGTTTAGATGTTAAATAACTTCAGTTATACGTAGTTAAAGTTTTTCGCACATGTTTAGAATCACCCTGTAGATTAATTACTATAATTGTGCGTATATACACTATGTACCAATCTTTCAGACTATGAACATTCATAACAATAATAATTCGACGTTTGCGATTTTACGAGACCACCTCTGCCAGCTGACCACTTTCCGAACGATTGCTAGGTGAAGACTGATTAAACACACCACACACAGCGACACTATTTTAAGTGTAGGGTGTACTTCATAACTTCAGGGTTTTTCAAAGTAAGTGGTGTGTCAGCAGATTGCATCTAAAACCTGAAGTTCTGCTGTTTACACTTCGCAATTTCTTTCACTTAACGCTCAGTTATTTCAATTTTTTTGAGATCAAGGCTATAGCCGGAAATGTACTCACTATTTTATATAATTTTTGCATTGTCTATCTACTGACCGGGAGGAATTTTGAAATCTTTCAATATTTATTATATTGGTGTAAAGAAGATTAGATTTGCAGCAAATGATGATAAATTGATGAAATAATGAAAACATGTAAAATTCTTTGGGTCAGTCAGTAGATACAGGACAGACGTATCATAATTAGTATCGAGAAAATTTTCATCTTCTGAATTTATTATAAAATTTTTGAAAATTGATTTCACAAGGGTTAATACTTTTTAAGAAATTGTGTGCAACGTAAGGGAAGAATGTAGCCAATACGTTATGCGGAGATAAGCGGATTATAGATTGAAACCAAAATACACACTACTAGTACTTAGCTAGGTATGTTTTTTAATTTATGTGTGTAGGTTCTACTTCTGAAACAGTTGAAATAAATATTGGAATATTGCAATTTTCAATCAAATTTACAGGCGTACGTCTAAAACTGCTAACATAATTATATATGATAGCTAAAACCCAATATACAAAAATTTTAAGTAAGTTTTAGGAAAACGTCAGCCTTAAGTAGACTACTCTTGCATGTATTTACCACCCTACTGTAATTTGTTTACCCTTGCCATTCCAGTAACTCCCTACTTCTCGTCTAAAACCTTCTACTACTACTACCAGCTGATGTTATGAAGCAATGGAAGCTACGAATATATTGGCTAATATTTATTTGTTGAGTTTACATTTAACTATTTATTACTCATAGTAGGTAACAACCACAACCTAACATTCCGTTGCATTTTCTTGGCATTTACACCATCCACATGTTTTAACACTATTTCTTCTTTTCCTTCTTTATTTAGCATGTTTCGTCCACTTTGACGTTTGTTCCGTTGTTATCCATATTCTACTAGCCCTAAGCCTTTTTTTTTCTAGTCCTCGGTCTCCATTCAATCGTTTTCTTTATCCATCTTTCATCATCAATTCTAGCAACGTTACCCGCCATCGTCATTTCGGTGTTGCTACCACTTCCGCCATATCATTCTTCTTCGTTTTCAGTTGGATCCGTATGATTGGTTTTTATCCTTTGTGTTTGTTTAGTATATCCCTCTCCATGTGACGCTTTGTAACATGTAATTTGCTAATCTTTTTTTCTCTCATGTGCTAATGTATGGATATCAGCACTGGTACAACGCACTGTTGTAGAACTTTTACTTTCATTGATGTTGTAATGTTTCCATTTTTATTTCTTAACATACGACTTTATTTACCAAACGCCGTTTATAATATTATAATTCGTCTTTGCAGATTATCCTCAGTAATCCTCTTATCCTCTTTTAACACTACTACTATAATTATCTGATAAAAAGATAAAGTTGAAGGTGAAGATAATTATCGTAAAAGCATCAGCGTTAACGTTTATGGAACCTCAAATAGAAATTTCACTGGAACCATATCTAAATTCCTTGAACAAGGTTTTCTATATTACAATTTTTACGAAACGAGAAGTAATATTGGTAATTATTTATTACTGTCGAAAAGACCATAAAAAATTAACTTATTTGCTGACGTATCAAAACATTTTAAAAATATGTTACGTTTTACCGACAAATAAATTAACATTCAGAGACATTTTTCGTATAAGTATTTGTGTTTGTAATAAAAACCACGCTGGGTTCTATTTTTGCAGACATTAAGAATCTGGATTTTGTCAGATATTACACGTCTTATTCGCCACCTGTGTAAACACATTTGAACTTGAATATGCCTTGGTTTTTCGCATAAACGTTAACATCACACTGACTAATGTGTTTCTATCAAGGTCCACTTAGACTCTGTTTATAAATTAAACTGAAACATTTTCCTGAAAATTCGTCCCAGATCTGAATTTCTTTCTCATTTTTCAAATTGGAGCATTCGCCTTAATAAAACAGCCTATAATAAATGAAGAAGTAAACGACAATGAAATGAAAGCATGCGTTTAGTATTCATTTTGACAAATGCTTTACAAAGCGGTTCCTTGTTTCAGTTTACTCATCTTGTTTTTATTTGAATTCTTTAAACTGTTAAAAATCATTGAACGAATTCTGTGCAAATTTAATTGTTTAACTTTTAATGAACGACATTGTACATTTTTAAACTAGATATTTATATGCAGTACAATATATTTAACATATCTGTTAGGAGCGTTTTTCGTTGAACGTTTTTATTCAACTCGCAAATAAGTTTATTTCAAAGAAACCAAGCTTCACATATTTCTTGTATACTTATCGTAAGGTTAGAGTGTTGGAATTGAGCCGTGCTTGGACCATTGACAGACGAAGGTCGCAAATGAGCGACACCACATATGGAAACATGAAAAAGAAAAGGACTCACCAATATGTTGCTGTTATTAAGTACTGTAGTATAACTCACCGAGGGGTCCACCCCTCTCCACTCCGTTGAACGGGCTGGTTACTGGTACCACTTGGATGGAATAATTAACCCTTTCATTGGACTGCTCAGGTGATTGATAAATTCCACATCATTGATTATTTGACAATTACTTCTGTTTTAATACCATTTGAACACCTGAAATCCAGTAGCACTGGCGCACTGTCGAAAGAGTCAATAGCCCATTGATTAGATCCCCTATGTCTCTGTGACACACGATGAATTGCAAAGAACGTATATGTCACAGGATTTTGGAGTCTACTTCTCCGTGGAATCGTAGTGTTCCGGCCAATTCTGTGCACCCTAAGGTGCCAATAGGGGATCGATTAGATCCACCTATCTCTCTGTGACAACCGTGCGAACTGCCCAGCACGAAACATGTAACACAGGATTCTTTAGGGCAACTGCCCCAGCAATTCGTTAAACTACCGTGGCTAGCCACACTTGTACAAGCTTTCAATATCACCTGGCCAAACTCTGAGATCTCTCAATCACAACCACACTCATATAACGAGCAATACTGATCAATAATCACACTTTATCTAATTGTAGCTACATACCAGAATATTCAATCACTAGTGCACTATAATAATTAGCTAGCTACATGCATAACACGTGCAACCCAAACAAGACCTCAAAACCATCTCTGATCTCATACACGGGCTTTCCTTCGTCCGCCCCCTTATTTAAAAACGTCTGCTCCGTATTTCCACCCTCGTGAGGTCAAGAATGCGACCCTAAAATCTCAATTAGTTACGCACACATGGCAAGTGTTGATTTTACTCAGATATTATTAAACTTTAAAGGAACAGGTTACCTTTCTTTATTTGAATCACCAACATATATACAGTTTATACCAAAATAAATTTTTTACACCTAACATATCGCTTGAAAATGCCTATTCTTAATAACATTTAAACATAACATATAATCCTAGTTAAACAACTTGTCCTCGCAATAGTAAAGAACCAAGAATATAACTTTTTCTGTGAAATATCATAACAGTATCTGTAAGTTGGAGTCTATGTAAAGCAGTAGGTTCCCTCTGTCTGCACTACACTGCACATTATACTAAATAAGGCACCCGAGAACAAACGTGAAACTTTAAGAGGCAATCGTAGAAAAATAAGTATCAAAAAATTAATCGATGCTGATTTTGGACGGCCGTCACTATTACGGAGAACAACAACATAAACAAATCAGTAAAATTATGTCACATCGACGGCAAAATGTTTTCAGTTTAATAAAATGTAGGGCAGGAGAGCAGGTCGAAAATCAAAAGTTGTGATACGCAGTAACTATCAAACGAGACCTTCATCAAATTAAAAGAAATTGTTTTCAACAAAAAAGCTCTGGAATTCCGGGTGAAGTCTCTCGTGAATGAGCTTTCAAATAAAACATAATGAAAGTCGGATGTTTATTTGTAGACTTTAAGGATCTTTTATCACCCTTAAAATGTGCAGGGTGGGAATTAATTAATACGTGCTCGCGGACAAAAGTTTACATTGGATATCGGACGTTCGATTAGAGGCTGAATGTTTTTGATGTACAACCAACAAAGGCGCAATCACATATGTATAAGGCGTAGAACATATACAGTGCGCGTCGAAAGCATGGAGCATACCAAACAAAACTGAACGAATGATTGTAAATATTTAGCAACGTTCTTAAGTGATGACGTAATCATTACTTTTTTTCCTTCTTATTTTGTTAGATCTCCTCACCAGTTAAATGGTGATATAAAATAATTGGTGCCCCACATAACAATTTTTTTGAGAACAATACACATTAACTTCCACAAATTTACAATTTATTTTTAATAAAAATACCGTACCACATCTATTTAGATGTAGATTCTTTGAGTTTTGAGTTAATTGCTGCTGTCTCTAGCATTTTTTCTTTTGACAAGATGGAATGCCTTCCCATTTTGATGTACAAATACGGCACTTTCTTGACAATATGCTGGCTGATAGAAGGGTAGGGCGGCGAGAACCTTTGAGTGGCCTGCGTGATCACCTGACTTAAACCGCTAGATTTCTTTCAATGGGGTCATGCGAAATCGCCAGTTTACATTAGTAAGTCAAACCATTTAGAGTTTATACGATTTAAAGCCATGGAGTCGTTTGAAAATGGAAAGTATCAGCCCGGAAATTATAGGGCACGCTATACAAAGTGTTTATACGTGCCGGTCAAAGCCAACTGATTAATGGTGGACAATTCGAACATTTCCGTTAAGTAATTTTGTCATAATCATTTCCATTAAAAATAAATTTCGAATGTTCAAAGTTCAAGTGCACGTTTCTCAAAAAATTGTTATATGGGGCACTAATTATTTTATATCACCATTTAACTGGTAAGTTCTAATAAAATAAAGAGGGTTGCCATTTAAAAAATAATGATGAAGTCATCAGTTAAGAATAAATGAATGTTGGAAAATGATTTTTACATACAAATTTGCATTTTAAAAAAAAGAAAATCTACGTGTTTCTCAATGTTTTCAACAAATCATTTATGTCAGTTCTATTTGGTATGTTCTACACTTTTAACTCGCACTATATAATTGGGTATTAATTATTCTTTTTCTGCAGAAGGAAATTGCTTATGTAGGGAAGTATCATGCAACTGTAGCTACATACTTTTATAACTTTTAAGACTAGTACGCCACTTGAACAGTAAATTACCTTGCACCTACAGCGAACTACAAGAAAACAATAGCTGTAGCGGAAAGGCGAGTAGCTAAATTTTCCCTATATAAATTTAACTCGACTATCGAGATCACAGTTTAGTCTACAAATAATTTCTAGGTGATATCTCCTCTAGCCAAACTAAAATCGTTAACTTGGATGCACGAATCGTCGCACCAATACAGGGCGCGTCAAAAGTTAGCCTTGCAAGTAGTCATTTAAAAATGGTGCTTGGACTAAAATACAGAATATTCAAGATATTTTGGGAACTGTTTTACATTGTGTGTTATGATATTCAACTTCTAAAGCATTTTCCTTATTGGAATAAAACGTGGTAAAGGTGTACTATTCAACATCAATCGCAAGTTTTTGCAGTTCTTATTTCGCCAGGAATACTGGTAACCTGCTTAATTCAAATAGCACACTTAAAAGGTATAATAAATTAGTAAATTAGGCATATCAAGTTATGATACTTTTTTCAATTGTTCTACAAATGAGCTACGGCAATTAAAAACAATACTCTGCAATCTATGGTTCTTACATTGTTTTAGGGGTTCGAAAAATACAATGGTACTTTAAGATATATTATTTTTGATCCTAACATTTTGGCTGTTCGCAAGGTTGCCTGGTATTTTTCCCATCCGCAATTCCATATACATTAAACTTCGACTATGTCTTTTAAACAACTTTCTCTTTTTGCGGTTGGAAGAGCACTGTTTGAATAAACATTGAAATACACTACTGAGAAATGAAAGCGGATATTGTAAAGCATGTATTTTTTTTTCGTGTGTTACATTTGCGTCCTTAATAATAAACAACCATTTAACAATAGAACAACGAAATTTAGTCGTTGCTATGCACCAAAGAGGAGATCGCCTGGTCGACATTGCTGATATGTTAGGATCCACGCAGAGCAGCGTAATTTCACGTGCCGAAGTGAATCTTTTCGCATCACAACACCTCGTGAGGATCGACTTCTGATAATTTATGCAAGAATGTACTCCTTTTCAACTGCTTGACATCTACAGCCAGTGCTCCAGCATACTACAGGAATTCGGATATCCGACCAAACTGTGAGAAATCGATTGTTTGAGGTAGGACTTACCTCATACCGCCCCCTGAGATGTCCTACAAGAACTGTGGCTCAACGAAGACACCGGGTTCAATTGTCAAGACGTAGGCTTCAAGAAGCGACACCGTGGGATGATATACTCTTTTCGGAAGAGTCCAGATATTGTCTCAGTAATGATAGCCGGCATCAAAGGGTATATCGTATATCGGTCATTGTACTTTACCTCAGTATACGCAACCAGTCGTTGCCTTCGGTAGTGGTGGTCTTATGGTATGGGCTGAAATTTCTTTACGGTGGCGTACTGACCTCCATACCTTTAATGGGCCAAGTTATGCCCAAGAGATCATTATGGACCATATTCTGAACCGTCGCAACGCTATTGGACGGGAATATTTTGTTTTTTTATGACAACCCAAGGCCACATCGTGCTCGGGTTGTTTTAGAGATGCTTCGAGATGAGGGAATAAACCATCTTGCTCTTCCTCCGCTATCTTCAGACCTTAACCCCATCAAGCATGCATGGGACCTCTTGCAAACACAGCTAGGTCATCATAATCTAAGGTGTAATACTGTGCAGTAGCTGAGGGATGTATTGCCGGTACTGTGGCATCAAATTCCACAAGAACGTATTGATAATTATATTATGAGTATGCCAGCAAGGTGTAAAGCAGTTATTACTGCCACTCAGTATTAGAATTTAATTTAATAAATTTAATTTACATTATTTCTTAAACATACCTTTGTTGTAATTTTCATGTTCATTGCTAAAAAAACGTTGTTTTGGTATAGTTTTTTTTAATAGAAATGCAAATGGTGTTGCCTTTAAGTGTCTTACACTGCAATATTCATATTCATTTTTGCTTAGTTTATTTTAAAAACATATTGCTAAACCTAGAAATTTCAGGAAGAAATAATTGTATTTGAATTAAGACGTCCTAGAGTATTCCCAAGTCAGATTTGGAGTATTCGGTTTTTTGGAAACATTATACCGAAAACATATCTATTCTCCGCTAACATTCTTATCAAATCGGTATTTGGAACATTTTCTCAATTACATTTTCCCATCTGCTGTAGATAAGTAAAAAAATTATCTACAGTCCTTTGGTTCCCGACAGAACGTGATAAGCTTCTCTCTTATGCATGTGGTGTTCGTGTTAAGCAATGTACACAACATAGGAACCTATTGTTTATTGCGGTCTTCGAACTGCGGGAAACGTCCTTGCACTTCTCTCGAGGAAGTGCTCTTGGCAGAAGTACCTCGGTGGATTGTCATTCCCTTGCAAATGGAAAAAACCTTATAAAAATCCGATTTTCGTGGGTTCGAAACCATGTACTTTCAGGTTATCTATTTATGGCTTTTTTACATTATAGAAGCAAATATTTTGTATCAGGATACAACATCATGTAGTTGGTATATTATGGTGCTATTAAAACGGAAATTTTGTTGCAAATTCTAGTCATAAAGCTCTGTTCGGTGTAACGATGCAACACATTTAATTCCTTACCTATAAATTTTATCGTTTTTCAATACATTACTAAAATTTATAGGTAATTTTACGACATCGAAATGGAGCGCTTTAAAACACTATACTGCCAGCTGTATTTGATGATTGATGATTTACACATTCTTATGACACAAAAGCCCCTGTAATTCAGATCAGCTAAACTGAAAGTATTATTTGCAGCGAAATATTTAGAATTTAGAAATTGTTGAAGCAAATAATATGGAAATCCTATTATCGTCGACGTAAGAACCAAATTTATGCAGCGAAGGCCGCGCTCAAAACCTGCCTTTGTAAAATCGTTTCTAATAGGAGTAATTATTAATTTAAAGTGCAGTATTGTTGTCCTTTCCTTACTGCTTCGAAAATCTAATTAATTAACGCTAGGGACAAAGCTGTCTTCTCGTTTATTGTCATAAATCTAAATTATATTGCCTTTATCGTCAAAATCTAATAAATATTAGAATTTATCTTCGAAACATTCAAAGCGTAAGGCTAATTGAATAATTAATTTATATAATCTCTTTTTACATAAATAAGCTCTATGGCATTACGCTCGTTTTACAAAGCGAAAATGTAGGTAAACTGGCTTTGTTAATTACTATTTTATATGGGGTCATCGGTAGAAAAAATGTGTTGCTGGAACGCAATAGACCAAGCGCTAAAAAATACGAAGCACATTAAGCTTGTGACGTACACGTTAGTTTCGTGTGCAACGCACGAATGTTGGCCGTGCTTCTACCTCACCGCCCGCTATCATTCATTGTTGTAGATTTCATTTTTGTTGTAGATTGTTTACAAAAAATAAACTATTAATTTTATGTTGCCTGGTGATTTTAAACCGGAAGTAAGTTTCTTTTACAATTCTTCTGCCGAAACGCCGTTCCGGAGAGTTCGGACTTACTTACATTCCCGGTAAGCTCTATGGTGGCTAATTAATTTATATAGACGAATCCGTCAATAAAATGCTGCTCCAAATATTACCATATTATTTTAAAACGGGAGCTTTTTGTTAAATGCTTTAAACGCCCTGTTTAATATTTATAAGAAATAATATTCGCGCAATTTTTATAAATACTTGCTCTCTCATATTTTATCTATTTGTACGGCTTATGCTAAAAATCAACAGATACAAGGTATATTTCTTTACATGCCCTTTAAACAATCGTTGGTAAATAAATGTATGTATATTAAAGCTACAAAAGCTCTCCATATGGACTATATCCCAGAAAACCCTTTAGAAACAGTAACAATCCGAACACTGTCGTTTATTACAGGAACATTAGTAATTGTAGTGCTAAGCATTATTAATTTTAAAAATTCGCTATAGCAGTTTATTAAATCGTGACCAAAATAATGTCCTTACATGTATTTCCGTTAATACACTCCGTTAATTATAAACCCATTTGGACATTATAATTTCGAATACAATGTAGAACTTGGAGCAATAGTTATACATGTTTTTTGGTAGCAAAGTTAACCGACTAGATTGTAAAAAGCCGAATGGAAATCCAGTTATTTGTTATCAAACTTTCTAGCTTTAAAATTACGACCGTTAAAATTTATTACAAATTCAAATTCTAATCCTCTTTTGCTCAATCAGCGATAATGTAGCCGCATACAATTTAAGTTGCTTAATCGCCCTTACGTAATAGGCGTATAGGGTGCGCACAAATTGGATTTTGATTGATTGAATTTTGTGATGTGATTGGAAAGCCTACAAAATTTATATTTATGTAATTAAGAAGTTCGTCTCTGAGGCCTTCCATAAATTTTACGTGGTTCGTTACTCAAAAATGAATCTTCCAATTTTTATGAAATATGAAGATGTATGAATGATTTAATGTAACAATAAACTCTTCGAAATAATGAATAAGGAAGGTAAATATACTGTTTGGTAGCATTTTTTCGCAAAACATAATCTAAACACTATGAACGTGAAAAATTAAAAAGTAAGCATTTTTACAATTTTATGTTAAATACCTGTAAACTCTAAAATGGCGAATCTAGTTAACATAAACATTAAATTATTTAATAGACCGAAGCGTAGTATATACAAAATTTTGTATAGTATACGCCTCTGCATATTTTCAAAATGATGAAAATATTATTTTTCATTTTTATTTGTTTATTAAGGAGTATTAATAACTTTTAAGACAGTGCCTTGCTACTAAAATAGGCCATACAATTTTACTAAAATGTGAAATGTAAATACATGTTGGTATTAAGACTTCTAGGCAATAGCAAATTTTTAAATCATTTGTTAACTATAATAGTTCCAAACATTTTATGGAGGTATAGTAATAGATCTGAAAACTAACTATCGACGTACGGTTTGTTCTATAGCTTTAGTATGGGTTGAACATTGTTACACGCTGCATTAACGTATTATTTGTAGTTCTATTGCTATTTAACTAGTCTCGACAACTACGGAGCTGCAGGCAAGCTCATGTATTCTCTATCCGCAAATTCATCAGAATCACGTGAAACACACGAACCGAATGCAACGAAATTTGGTTGCTGTTGTACGCTCACTTGTACCGGCAAAATTTACTTGTGACTGACCCGGCAGTGATATGCATCAGCGCCCACATAAATGCTGTATCAAGGCTGTATACATTTTTTGATCTGGTGTCCATGCTCTACTGGCAATATAAAACATGGGTCCCTAGGGTAAAGTGTTTTCTGTCGCTGCAATATTGGAAGAAGAAGAAGAGAAACGGTCAAAAAGGAGAAGTTACGGATTCATAGCATTTATGTAAAAAGTTCCGCTATATCTACCTGGTTCAAGTAGTAGTGATCTAATTTGCCTGCATATATATTCCCTTCTTTACTGGTTCCTATAATACCGATGTCTTAAATTATGCAAGGTGTCTCTAAAAGGTTTGTACAAAACTTACCTAAATACAAAAGTGTAGGCTTACGGAGTAACAACCTTCTAAAGTGAGACTTGTCCGAACATTTCTTTGCATATATACCTAATTATTGTAATAGCTGGAACGATGTTTTGAGATTATATGTGCATACGTAGCTCATCAAGGTTGCGTGGTAGAGCCTAGTTTCGTTTTAATAAGTGCACAAATGGGAGGACCAGGTGCTTCTAAACATATAATACACATAAACGACAGCACGCCCTAGCGTTCTAGGGGGTTCATTTTGTAAAATACACCGCGCTTAAATCTGATCGAATTCGTAATAAGTGAGGGCGTTAAACGGGAATATCACTAGACCTGGCATTGCTCAAGCTCCACGTTACTTTGAATGGCCAATCGCAAGATTGTGCGTAATGGAACTAGCCTCTTCACGCAGTTGTTCCTAATAAAAAAATGTGCTAATTTACTAGCCTTGTAAACAAAGGGGCGCAACAATCACTCTCAGCTGTCCTTACAGGAACCTGTACATTACATTTAACACAGATCAAAATAAAATAGGAGTTGAGTTTAAAAAGGCATTTATTTAAATTTTTAAAAAGCGGACAAAAATACATGTTAAATGGTTAAATGATTATAATTTGGTAACCAACAAAGGTCAACATTATTAAAAATACACATTTTGAAACGAACAAGCTTAACATTAAACAAGTTCACACACAGGTGAACCTAAAACAATTAAATCTAAGCTAGTAATACCTGAAAAAAAAAAGATATCGCAAAAAGACCCTATTCACGCAGTGTTTTCTTATATCGCGAAAGTTCTTCGAATAAAACATACAAAATATAAACTGATTTCACAAGATTACACAAGATTACACAATGAACGGCGTCGTCTCAGGTGAGCCTCCCCTTCGGTATAAATGGAACAGCTGAAGCGTGGCTAACAAAGGTTGAAAATTTACCTTTTTCGGTGAAACATTGGCCCTTTAGGGGGGTGTAAAGCTCTAGTCAGTCCCTTGGTGTAATGGGGGAGTGTTTACAGTTGCTTCTCTTTAAACCGCTTGCTTTTGGCACACTTTGCAATATTGCGTCATACGACAAAATTTCCCAAATCGGTACTTTAAGCGATATTTTCGGAATTTTTGGGAAACCGAATATTCCCCTTCTTCATGTACCGTGAATGGTATCGCAGAAAGCGAAAGTAATTACCTGTCGGTAAATTACACTGACTCGGACGCCCGAGGGTAATTTTAAATATGCGTAACACAACGTAACAGGGTGAGAGCTGGAGCCCGACATTCGTCTTTTCCCCGCACTTAACAGAATGAAGACTCGGATTCAAGCTGCGTTTGCAGAAATCTAAATAACGTCGCACATACAGGGTGCGTTCTATAATAGCGGCCGAACGTCACAAGCTCTAACCTGCAACCGTGATGAGTAACGTATGTACATATATTTTGAAACCATGGGTCCAGCTCTTACCATGGTTACTATGGTAGTGTGTATGGCCCTTTTCGATACACCTTGTATAATGTCTAGTACTGTCCAACCAATAAAATTAGCTTTTCGGAACTCATCGCCACCATTGTCAATGGATTGTACGGGGAAATAATTTATTGTTTATCATAAAAGTAATTAAATAACCACAATTATCCAAAATCTCTTAAAAATAAAAAATGCATGCGATGCTTGCGCCTCGTTTACGTTCATTTGCAAGATTTTGCGCCAGATAAAAAAATTTCAACGAAGATTTGCAGTCGCATTTTTAAATTCGATGCTTACAGTGCTTATGAGTCAATGTCGTCACCTAAAAATTCATGCTAATGGTATTATTTCGGTTCGTGCGTCCCTGGTAAGGTCGCGGTTACCTTCGCAATTACGTAGGCAGTTTCTACTGTTATAAGTTTTGTATCATACATCCACATAGACATTTACAAATAGTTTTGGGAAACGAGGAATGACGAATTACCAGAATCGGATGTTCTAAAAAATGTATTTATCAGAGGTTGCTGTTTTAGCAGTCCATTTGGCATTACTTAATCTTAAGTCCAGGCTATGCTTAAGACGCTGGTTTTATTGAATTTGAATCATATATGCGATATATGAACCGAATCTTACTTGATTATTTAGTCAAAGGTACTTCTGTATCAGATATTCATAAAAGTGAACTGTTTACGTTTACGTTTTCAGAACTTTTTTAATAATTGTATTATATGTTGTATTCTATGCGGCAGTACTAATCCTTTCTAATCAGTTATATGTTGTCGGTGGTGCATTACGATATTGTTAAGTAATATTTAGGTAAAGGTATAACTAGGTACACGTAGTATCCACCAAGTTACACCTTTACCTAAATATTTAACTCATGTAGACGACGTTAAAAAGTATTTTATCACATAATGGAGCAAAATAAATCTTTGTAGTAGTATTAGCACTGCTGTGTTCAATTGATTTAAGTATTCAATGCCCGACGCCGCCGCTTCAGATACCATTCAAATATAACTTATATTATCCGTCGTGAATATCATCCATTTTTAGGGATTTCCGTAATAGACTCTTCTATCGTCAATATTTAAAATCAGCAAAAGGAAAATACGTAAAAGCTCTAGTCTGCAGAATTGTAGCGGTTGCATCAAGCTCACAGCATGTGACATCTTTAAGTGTATCAGAAGAGTCTCAGATTCAGAATCAAAACTGTGTTTTTAATTCGAATGCCAGTGGCAGTGGCATGGATAGATATTCGCGATTTCGTATTCGGCTTAAATATCATTTCCGAAAATAAATTTTCAATAGCAACGGATGGCTCCGAGACATTTAATGTTGTCTCTCCTGCATATTCGCTTCGTAGGCTAGAATCTGTCGGAGTGAAAACTCTATCGTGAAACACTTTCGAGCCAGAAAAAAGAGCAAATAGGTTTGCATTTACATAAATATCGTATTGCAACATTATCGTGCTTTTTATGTCCTCCTTGTATAAATTATGCAAAAGAGACGTGCTTTTCGTGCCTTTGCGAAAGAGTAAACGGCAGCACTTTTATATCCCAAATTTAGTCACAAAATCTTATAATATGATGTAGGGTTACATTTACGATTGTACCATCAAATAACTTCCCGTAAAATGAAGCACTATATAATTTTTATTTCTTCAAGAAGTAAATAATAACGGACGGGCGAACGCGAGGCTGTTTTATCACCTTCAGGTAATAAAGTTAGCTGCCAGGTATAGCTAACTTTGTTTATGAAATAAACATCGTATGTTTTCTTTTCATATACCCTGAGTGCCCTTCCGACTTTCAGCCTGAAAAAAATATGTGGCGTACAGAACAAATATATAACAAATGTTATGGATTAAAAGCACAACAAGGGAAAAATAAAATACTTGTAGAATTTCGTAGTTTATAATTATAATTAAAATAGAATAATAAAATAGTAGCAGTAGCAGTACAACGTTGTTGAAAATGTGGTAGGAACAAATCTCTCTCTCCAATG